>JAQIXU010000007.1:0-155015 GCA_034701245.1 Strigamia transsilvanica | reverse complement strand
AAAATATCGTTTTGTTTTTAAACATCGATAAATTCGAATCGATTCAGAGAAAAACCTTTTAGCCAAAACAGAAAATATCAAATCATAATCCCTTTTGTTTCCATTCATAAAATAAAAAAAAAATCTCATGATCTCATTTCTGGGTGTGTCCCAACCACCAACCCCATCTCACATGATGAGGAGCTAAAGGATCAGGTCAGAATGAGTAATTTAATAACAAACTGCATCCTAGAGAAGCCGAAGCCGAAGCCAAGCCAAGCCCAAAACTGGAATGGGAGAATGAGGAAGAGAGAAAGGTGTGTCCACTACAACTCGCACGCCAAAAGAAGAGAAAAAAAATCACAACCACCGCGAACACACGCAAAAAAACACATCTATAAAAACAATTCAAACAACCAAATTTTTAAGGTTAACGAGTCCGAGTCCGCGTCCACTCAAGGTCGCGGACCGCCCTGAATGCTCGCCTATCTGCACAAATTCATAAATAGGTGATCCACGTGTGCAACCAACCACCCATCATGCTCTATTTTCCCTCTCCGTACTCCCAAACTGCAAACCTTCAACCGCATCCTTGAGGCAAACGCACCCAAATGCAAACACCTGGGTCGACCAGCGAAATGATAGTGAAGAATCCAAGAGGCCAGCGAACTGACCTCACCTGAAAGGACAAGGGCGTCTCCATTTTTACGTATAAACTACGCGCACCCACAACTTTTGCCCACGAATTTCCACCTCGAATTTTTCTATTGGTCGAAAACTCGAAATTGGTACTCGCCGCTGCCTTCTTCCTCTCACTGTCATTATTGTAACATCGCAGTACCCATTTATGGGAGGAGGGCTGCATCAACGTGAGAAAAAGTCGGGGTGCTTTTCACCTGAGAAAAAGATGAGGGGGGAAGGGAATTGTGGGAAACACAACCCAATTCTGCCCCATCCCAATGGGGAGGATGTTGACAGGGTTGGTTGAGGATGGTGGGGGGGTATATAAATGTCAGTGCGCGCCCTTTTGCTGCAAAGGAGAGAGAGATGAGGAGGGTGTGGGGATGATTGAGGGGAGGAAGAATGGAGAAAGAGATTTGGACCCAATTTGATGGATGCTCCAATTGGGGCGTGGGTGGAGATGTAAAGTGATGATGATCAAATGATGATGATGAGCAGAGATGACGAGTCAATGTTGGAAAAATGAATAAGGCAAAATGGGCGTTGGCTTTTGTTATGCAGCATCCAATTCCATAAATAGTTTTTAAAATTTCATCATATGTGATAATTGGAAGTTGTAATTATGTGATGAAATGTTTATAAATTTTTAGTAGAAATAAAAAAAGTTGGAAGTTTATAAAATTGAATGTTTTCTGGTTTATCTCGTTGCAAAGAACAAAGTCCGCCCACTGCAAATCTCAGGTCAAATTGCTCAAGATTAAAAGGTTGATGAGAAATAGGGAAAGGTAGAGAAGAAGTGATAATTTTTTTTTTAAATTTTATTTATTAAAGTGACCTCATTTTCATTTTTTTTCTTCTCACATCAGGTTCACTATTTCTCAATTAAATGTTTCATAATCAACAAAAAATATTCTAAAATGCAAATCCGGATGTAAAAATCCACTCATGATTTTTTTATGATGTATACCAAACAATATTGAAGGTATAAAACATATTTTTAAAAAAAAATTTTAAAAAAAAAACATCCGGATGTATTTCATAGCTCCGCCATTTTCCATATTACGAGTTTGCATGACGACGCGAAACTCTCCTGCTGCCACATTTGGCTCGAATGATACTAACATCATCACACAAAAAAAATGATATAACTAACTTAACATTAACATGCGAACTGTTACGTCGCAACTCAAAAAAAAAAATTATATTAAAAACGAAAAGAAGAAAAAAAAAACAAAAAAAAAACAAACCCACAAATCCGGTTTTTGACGAATTCGCACACACTTACCACAAAAAATTCGAAGGTCTCAATCCAGCCTCCTCTTCCGAATCCCACACAAACCCACCAAAAAATCTCCCTTTTTCCAATACCCTAAAAAATCACCATAATTTATCATCGAAATATTCAACTGTCCTCTCCTTAATTAAACAGCCACACAAATTAAAAAACCTGATTTCAAAACAAAAAAAAAATAAAAATAAAAATCCCATCATCATAGACAAATACCAGACAATTTTTTCCTTTTCACCCAATCAGAATTCACAATCATGCAACCCACCACCTTTATTCATAATAATATTACATAAAAATAAAAATAAAAATGAAAAAATAAAAAATAAAAAAAAAATCCCCATCCTCGCCACCTGTACATATAACCATACTCAGACAAACGTACCACCCATTCCGCTTCCCGAGCTCCCACCCTCCTTCCTCCTTCAAACTTTACTCAGCATCCAAGGTCCAACCGCAGTAAAACTTTTACGCCTTACTTAAAAATATTCCCGTAAAACAATAAAAACCAATTCAAATTATTAAAAAGAACAAAACACCCCAACAAAACCAACAATTTAAAAAAAAAAAACATCCCCCACATTGGTCCACGACCAAAAACAAATAAATAAAAAGTGTGCGCCATTACTCTCTCTCCTACTGGTACCAGGAGAGGATCAATCCATTCTTCCAGCACACCAAGCTCCAGGGGACGCCAACTATCAACACATCCCCTTCCCCATCCTTCAACATACTTTGCAACACCAATCAAACCCCCCTGCCGCCAATTCGCGGCGTTGACCTTGCACTTGCATCCACGTCGAAACATCACTCTTTCACTCCACCCCTTTAGTCACCCATTAATACTCTAGTTTCAGGACGCTCGTTACGAATCAACACCGACCGATCCTTCAACACTCCCAACCACACGTACGCATGCGTGGGTTAATTTCAGGAACCCCAGATAAGGAGAAAAAAATATATATATTATCTATCTCGTCTTGCACGTGTCTATTTTCTCATCCATCAGTGAACAAAACTTCTTCCTCATCCCTCCACCGCGACAATGGCTTCGCCTCACCTGGCTGCTACCTTGCAGGCTCCACCTGGATTCACCTCAAGTGATGCTGGCCAACCGCCGTTACCCTAGCAACAAGCCCATGACTTACACACACCTGTGCTCGCACACAAAACACACAACGGGGGATCGGCAACTCCTCTTTTACCTGTCGTCATACAAATCCTTTTTTCCTTTTATGAATCATTCACAACCAGCATATCTTGTTGTCCTTTCGCGAGTATCCATAGCAACCATCACCGTTCGTGATGATATCAAGCGACAAAAATCAACTCGAATAGATTTTTGATTAAAAAAACAATTTTTCTTTTTAAATTTTTTTTTTTTTCTAAATTTAATTTAATTTTATCATTAATTTCTCGATTTATTTCAGGTGAGATTTCATTTTTATTCCCCGGATTTTTTTTTCCGAATTTTTTTTTTTATATTACGAACAAAGAAAGAAGTTCGGAAACGGGAATGAAAGGGAAACGAGATGACGAAGGGGAATAAAGAAAGGAAAAAAGAATAGAAAAAGGGTCGTCAGATGCCCATGAAGCGCCGGGTCCCACACACCAATCTTTCACTACCGTTGCCAAGGTAACCGCTACCACCACACAACCACTCGCACTCTTGTTTCTAACTTGACAACGGTTGCTAAGGTGATGCGTCTATTCAGTTGGCAGGCAGCACAGGTGAAACATGGGAGAAACGTTGCTGACGTGGCGGCGCCAATTCGACCACCCACCCATTACTGCATCCTTCACGTAAATTTATTTTTTTTCGACGCCATTTTAAAATTTTTCAATTCCCAATTTTTTTTATCCAAAAAATAAAAAAAAACCCAAAAAAAACAACAAAACTTGACAGTCACAAAATTCCAATGTGACAAGGATAAAAGAAAGGCCAGCGTCTCTTCATTCAGATGAGACGGAGCTGCTCTCATTGAAGCACAGGAGGTCACAGCACCTGGCACTTCCCGGGGACCCCCAGGCTAAAAAAGGTAGGAGAGATGGTGCCCTACAGGCAAGACTCACCGCGGCCACTGCCCACGTTCCCATGACAATATACTCAATTTAAAAGGAGAAAATGTCATCAAGTCGACTCAAAATCAATTTACAAATAAAATAAAAAACTATTCCAGATGTAAATATTTTTTTCTCCTTAAAAATCCCAAGAAAAAGGTCACAAAAAGAGTTAAAATAATTTTGTTTTCAGTTTTTTTTTTGTTTAGAGTTGAGTGAGCAACAGCATCCATCAGAAGTTGAGTGCAGCAGAGGGGAGTCACCTGCCCTTAGGGGGAATCTCGAGCAAGGAATCCAGGTATTTCCTGACACCATCAACGTGGACCAAAGAGGAGGCTGCAAAACAACCCCAACCCTCTTCTTTTACCATTTGTGTGACGGTAGCCATATTGTTGCTTCACATCTGGCAGCATTTTCAACTAATTCTCATTTTTTGAATAAGAAATTCAAATTATTATTTATCAATATTATCGGTATTATTATTTTTAGATATAAAAAAAAATATGTGTGTTCGTAAAATCTATTTGTTTTCTTCTTCATTTTTTTCTTCTATTTTCGATTTTTTTACGTGCGTAGATACACGATGACCTCAACTCGGTCGCCCATCTTCCATCATCAGTCACCATCGAACCAGGTGTTTGCGAAAACGAATCCAACCGTTGTCGTAGCAACAATCATAACAGAGCATTGATAATTTGGGCCAACTTGAATCCAACGAGAGACTCGAGCACAGATAATGCAGCAGAAAATTAATTATTTCACCCGAATAAAACAAAAATTTAAAAAATATATAAAAATTAAAAATAAACACAAAAATGTGAATTAAAAATCTCAAAACTCAAAAAGAAGAAATAAATTGTCCAAACTCACGCGAAAAGAATCGATCTTCCCTTAGACACTAACTCCAACCTACACGATTAGCCTAAATGTATCGATGATTTAAACAAATGACTTTCCAGTTGGCCGCTAACACAAGGCGAGAATAGTCCTGACAACTTTTTTACAGGTAAAAATCCTCAACCCGGGACTGCATAAACCACACCTGGCTGATCACGAGACCGACTGTCGTCATCTGTAATCTTGAGCCATCCGATACCAGCCTCAATCATACTTAAAGTGAATTAAAAATTCTCCAACTTGGTAATTTAGAATATTATGGCGTAGAATTTGGTGTAACAATAATAAAATGATGAAGAAGGAAGGCCACGCGACCACCGAGATCAAAGGATGATGCCACCGTCTCCCTCCCTCGGGACCTGCATCCGCCATTCCATCACATCCTCGCATTCGACTCCCATCTTTTATCCGACTTGGGCACGTTTACGTACAATCAAAACAATATTTCTACGCTTTAAACAGCAAATTAAGTACTTACATTTGATGGGTTTTGGATTCGATTGCTTTCGACGGGACATTACGAGTTCTGCAAGTCGCTTTCATCACCGGCACAAGTTCACCCGATTCTAAACAAACTCTTCTGACTCTGCAAGCCGAGACGCCCCACGCGCATGCGCACTCCTTTTTCTGCGCAGGTGGTCCAACGAGGGCGCCACTAGTCGATCGCCAACACGTCATATCTCTTACCACGTAAATTGTTGTCCCGGGAACACGCAGAGAAGGAAATTTAACACGGAAGCATTCATCGCCAGGATATTTTTCATAATATTTTACTATTTAAAGTGATAGCGAGGCGTCTCGGCCAATGGTCTTTTTTTTTTTTCTTTTCCCTTTTTATTTATTTTTCTTTTTCAAACGGAACTATTTGTTTAATATTTAATCAATACAATATCAAAAACAAGACATTTGTTCTACATATATTGCTCCATGGGAGAGAAATAAATGCTTTACATTGATATTTTTTTTCTTAAAAAAAAACAAGTACAAAACAAAACAAAAAACAAAAAAAAATTACATTTTAAAGTAATTACTGACCTATAATAAAGTAATGGATGAAAGAAAAGAAAATATTCATTTTTATTATTTAAATTTTTAAATTTAAATCGATGTAAAAATCAATAAACATAACTAAATGATGCAGCAGTGTAATCAAATCCTTAGATTTATAAGCGATATATTTGTTCAATTAAAACAAAAACAAAATAAAAAGCTAACCAAAAAAAAACAAAAACAATTCGGTGTATTTTCATAATAAGAGTGGACAATATCAACTTGTTCGTCGACACTTCAAAGTTAAACTAAAAACAAACTGCAAGCTCGTCCTCCAATCAGCTGTTGATTGAGTTCACGCACAGCCTTCTGCGCATCCGACGGTGTTCTGAACGAAATCCTCGCTTCACCCGTCGGCTGTCTCTTTTCATTATACTTTCTTATAATGCTCTCCTCGGTCAAATCGTAATCACGGAAGAAATCAAGCATCTCGCCGATGGAGGCTCTGTAAGGTACATTTCGAACCCCGACCACACAGCCCGGTTTCCCGAACCCCTGAAGATCTCGCGGCAACCCTTCGTGCCCCACCCCGAACCCCGCTCCGGACCCGCCCCCGGCCCCCCACTCGTTGGGCGCTTGTAATAACGGGCCTCTTTCGCCATTTCCGCTTCTCCCTTCGCCCATCATCCTGTCTACGGGAGCTCTTCGGTCATCCATGGATGACCTCATCGGTGGCCGATCGGCTCTCAAGGATCCAGAAGCAGAAGTAGGCCGTTGGGGAATTCCTAACGCGTCCATCATTTCCTTCCTGGACACCGCTTTCACTTGAATCACTCGCGATCCGATGCACTGTTTATTCTTTCTCAATGCTTGTTCGCATTCTTGAACGGATTTAAATTCACAAAACGCGTCACCCGACGGCTGGCTGCTTTTGTTCAGCATTATGTGGATGGTGACCGGCATGACGTTGACCGCCGAGAAAAACTCCACAATGTCCCTGTCGGTGGCGTTGAAAGGTAGCCCTTGTATCAGACAGCAATCCGAGCTCATCCTCGGACTCGACGCTCTTTCCACGTCCTTCTTCCCTTCCGACATGTTCCTCGCGGAAGCCATCCTATCACGTCCGACCAAACACACTTCCAGATATTTGTGTCCGATTTTCTTCTTCGAGTTCGCCGCTTGTTTCGCGTCGATCACCGAATCGAATTCCACAAACCCGTTTCCGGTCACGTCGCCCGACCGGTCGCGCTCCATCAACACACTCACCACTTTCATGCCTTCGAACAAATCGACGATCTCCTCCTCCTTGAAATTAAACGGTAAACCACGGATCATGATGCAAGTTGTGTACTCTGAATCCGAACTGCCTCTGTTGTATCGACTGTTGCCCATTTTCTCGAAATAGTTATCGGAACATGGCATTATCTCGACGCACTTACTTCCAAGGTATTGGCCATTTCGCTTTAACGCCTCGTTTCTAACAACTTCGGAATTGAAACGGACAAGAGCCGACGTCAGCCTGCCGCCGGACTCGTTCGGAAACAGTTTAATCCCGTCGTGCGCGATTTGAAGACCTCGGAAAAAGTCGTAGATGTCGCCGCGACTCACGTCGTAGTGCATGCCGGACATTTCGATGCAGAACCCGATGGAAGCCTGTCGTTTTGTTGGCGGATAATCATCGAATCGATCGTGCGGACGACCGTTAGAAACGCCTCGGTAATCCACGCCCCGATTATCATTATCCATCACTCTTCGAGGGCCCTCGGCTTGGAAATCGTCCGAGCCGCGCCGCATCATGCCCCGACCTCCAGCCATGGGTTCGTAAGCTCCTCTTCTGTCCACTCCGACATTTCTCCCGCCGTCCGCGGAATATTGCTCGCGTCCACGTCGTTCTCCCGCACCGAACGGCTCGGTCATCGGTGCAAAGTTCGCGTCCATTCCAAACGCATCTCTCCCTACTCTCGGTTCAAATCCTTGTCGTACCATGGGCAGAAGGGGCCCTTTTCCGTATCTATCGCCACCAACTTCACCCACGTCGCCCCCGAATCGCCCTCTGCCCATTCCGAAGGGTCCGTCCCCGCGTCCACGTCGCTCCGGATTAAAATCCCTCGCACCCACCCCCTCGTTATTTCGTCGTTCGTCGAATCCAAACCCTTCAGCTCGTCGTCCATCTCCCATTCGCATTGCTTCTTGACCAACCCGCATGTCCGCACCTGCAATCGGAGGGTCACGACTCCACCGACTCCTCCCCGCACGTCCCAACGGTTCCCCAGTCTGTTGCGGCCCATCCCAATCCTTGTTGTCGAAGCCTTGTCTCACGGGTCCGAGCGGTGGTGGCGGGCCTTCCGGTGGCTCGCTCCACTGACCGCGGTTCCTCCAATCTCCCGTCATTCTTTCTTCCGCATGTGGGGGCACGAAACCGGAATTAACCGCGGGCCTGTTGAGCCCAAACGGTCCAAAACCGACTGGGCACATCTGCGACCCACTGTTGAGCGGCATCATGCCAGGTCGAGGTCCCATCATGCCCATTGGTTCCCGTTTAATTTCTCCCATTTTGTCGTCCCTCTTTCTCGTTTCGTCTCTTCTGTTCCGCTCGGAACTCCGCCTCACGTCCCTGTCGTCCTTGCGTTTAGTGTCTCGCTCTTTGTCTCGACTCTTACGCGGACTGCGACTACGACTGCGACTTCTCCGACGTCGTTCTCGTCCTCCTCGGTCTCTTTCTCGCGATCTTTCGCGACTGTTTCGATCCCGGCGCCGATTTGTGTCTGCTCTTGCGTCGCCCCCCCACCGTCCCCCCGGCTGTTGGGGTATGTTTTCTTGCATGTTCGAGTTGATGACTGGTTGATTCTGTGATGGTGGACCGCTTACTGGGCCCGTGGTTGATTGATTTCTCGCCATTTCGATCACTTTCTGCATTTCAGATCGTGAACTGAGCAGTAATTTGACGCGCGAATCCTTGATCTTGCCGATATCGATTAGCATTGCTTGACGTGCATCTTCGTCGCTTCCAAAAGCTATGAACGCATCTCCTAAATCGCCGCCGACAATGTGAACCCCACCTTCGGGGATCATTAACCCTTGAAAATATTGTCGTATATCCAAAGCGCTTGCAGACCAGGGTAGTCCTTGAAGTCGAATGATGACACTCATTGTCGAAACCTGAAGGTCAAGAATCGAGTTGCAAATATGTACATTAAAAAAAAAAAAAAAAAAAAAAAAATTTCCTAGTATTTTTAGCAATCAGATATAAAAGTTCTTTTTAGATATAATTGTAATCAATTTTTTAACAAAAAAATTAATGATTTAATTGTATGGACTAAAAATCACCGATTTCAACCGAGTTTTTGTTGAAAATGAAAATATCTATAAAAGTGTGTACGAAGATAGTAAAAATCTTAGATTGCAGTACTCGGAAAAGAGAAGGTTAAAGCTCAATCGTGCAACTGAGGAATCGGACAGATTGGAAGCTGTATAACTCCGCCCGTACGAATTAACACGGAGCCAAAGGTTGCTGTGCTGCATTACGACTTTTCGTCGTAATTTACAACCTAAGATTTTTAATTGTATGAATAAAATTAATTTTTCTCTCGGATAAATTGGTGATTTTCAGTCGGCATGAATGTCTAGTCAATTTTTTTTTAGAAATAAAATAAAATAACTAAATCCAATTCCAACTAAAAGCTTTAAATTCTTGTGTTGCAATTGAAACGTGATTTCATAAAAATTTCTAAAATTAACTGATGATAAGTATGTAACGAGTTAAGACTATTGATACGATAGTAATTTTTTTTCCATCATTAAAGAAAAAAAGTAAAACACAAAAAATTATTTTTAAAGATATTGTAGCAATAGATTTCTTAAGTGAAACGAAGCTTTCTTTCCCTTCCGCGTAGAATTGCATCGGATTTGTTAAGAAACAGAGCAGAATCGCTTGTTCTCCTTTATTTTTCTCCGCTTCAAACGACGGGAATTCAGATGAGGAACAGTTTTAAACCATTTCCAAGTCCAGGTCAGATATATATATATATTTACATATAAAAGATTGGAATGTATAGTAGTAATGTGTTTTCAATAAGAGATTATAAATTGCCCTAATAATGGCAGATCAATAAAAGCAAGCTGTTTTTTGATACTTGAATTGCAGACCAGCTGATAAAGGATTTGTGCTTTGATTTATCTCTGCAAAATGTCAAAACTGATAATTTGAACAACCCAGATGGGCAAACAGACGTTTCACGTTGATAAGAGTGGCTGGCTTCCATGTTTTATTTCTAAATCAAGGGTGTTTGATTCGTCAGTTTTAATGCCAGAAAACCTTTTTTTTTTCCCCCTAGAGGTAAACATTTGTTCGCCTGTATGTAGTGGACCAATTAACCGATGATTAAAAAAACTTAACATTTTTATCTAGCGATTTTTAACTCAATTATGTTTTTTTTAAAAACTGAACAAGCAAAATTACAATACTGAACCTTAAAGTTGTAATAGTCGTAGGTATGAAATGATTATTAAGTGTAGCTGAGCTTCATTTGACAGGAAAATTGCAAGAAAATTACTTAGAAGTGATATTAGGAGGGGAAAATATAGACATGTGAACAGGATCCTGTCACCAAAACGATTATGCAATTACACAATAATACGTTTAACTGGTGATGGATCAAACCGAACGGTGACAAAAATATTTAAAAAAAAAACAAGTTGAAGGAATAAAATGACAGAAGTTAAAAGCGCAAATCAATATTTGGAATATCAGCTCTCGCTCACTCGACTGGACACAACTGAACCCAGCAGCAGCAACAGCAGCAGCAGCAGCAGTGCCCGGGATCGGCCGCCAGGAGGATTATGCAAATGCAGTTGAAATGAAGAAATTCTGCAAAGGTGAAGTAACTTGTCTTCCGATGTAAAAATTCGACAAAAATCGGAGTCGTGTAATTAAATCAAAAAGACACGATTTTTTGGGTCCCAGCAGAAATCCCAGTTAAAATAGCAAACAATTTCATCAAATTTAATTTTTTTCGTGGTTCCATCTGTACGTGTATTGTTTCATTTCATTTCTACGTTCGAATTAACGAAAACTGAAGTCTCGCCGAGATAATTTCATCTAGTTTAGTCAAAAGATGTTTAAAGAGAAAAATACAAATGCTCAAATCATTTTCCTTTCAAATATTGCAACCAAAGGATTCAGCATTCTAATACACCAACACGAAAACAGTTTTAGCACTTGGAAAAATATCCTGGTAATTCCCAGATTTTAGTCGTTTCCTCCAATTCTTTTTAGAAATATTTTTTTTCCTTTCAGTTTGTTATTTCACCAACACCAATTTCTAACCCATGAAAACATAAAAACTTCGAAAAGGATTTCAAAGCTGTAAAATCTATTGACACTATTGACATAAATTTAAACAGATTGTTAACAGCTGTACTTCGTTGGTCGCTGTCTTGTGCAAAGACGTGTGGATTTAATTAGAAATTTAGTAAATGCATTACATAAAGATTGCACTAAAACTACAGCGGGATATGTGCGCACGAAGAGCTTGCTAAGTCCGTGGTTTACAACTCAAATTTCCCGGATTTTATTTGCAGTCAAAGCAAACAACAACCGGTTATGTGCTTTCGACATTATCAACACAAAGTTGAATCATTTTCTACGTGTGGAAATGATCTTGTGTAAATAGGTGATACTCTCATTTGTTGAACAGAAAGTACTTTTCCTTTCTCCAGAAATAAAGTACTGTACTTTATGTTTGCGATCAAATAACATTAAAATTCTCGAAATCGAAATGTTAATCTTTTTAGGTCGCTAATCTAAAATGGCCTACCAAAGTATTCAGCAGGAAACTGTATTTTTTGTCTAAAACAGGATAAAATCTAAATAAATAAAACAGTTCCCTAGTCGGGGGTAAGCTTGTGTTCACATGTTCCTGGAAGCGTGTTGTGTAAAATCTTATTGAATTTCCAAAATATGTTAAGTTAAACACTAATTAAGATATCTGCTTGTTTCCTATCTGCGTAGAAAAAACGCTGGATTGTGCAGGTAGAATCTTCTTGACGAGGAAAACGCCGCAGAAGACCTCATGTTGCATTTTATCAATCAAACGAAATGGAATCTTGTGAAAGCTTATCAAAAAGTGGCCATTTTGTCACGAGGGTGACTTCCGAAGTGCAAATTCTACGCTTATAAGTAATAAATTCACTTCTATTCTCACTCAAAAGAAACCTAAGTGCATTAAAGGCGGCAATCTGCAGTGGTTGTTTTTATACTTCCAACTTGTAGATAGAAGAAAATGAAACTGGATATGGCGGGAGTTAAGAATCACGTGACACAAACTGACGCCAACGATGCCCAACACAAAACCAAGAACGAAGCAATTAAATCAACTCTCAGCATTTATTATGAAGATTTTACCTGCCAAAACGCTTACCAGTATTATCTAGCTGCTTAAAATTTCTTCGCAGTTAATTTGTATAACGCACTTGATCCGCGAATTGCTGTAAACGAAGATGAAATGAAAAGCACTAAAAACCACAACGTGATAACAAGAAAATGGCGGCACTTTTCTTTAGTTGCTGAACGAGCGTGCAATTGGCTAAAATTGGGGAAAGAGAAAATAAATTTATCAGACAAAAAATGACTGAAATAATTACGAATTTTTTTCTTACAATTATCTAAACAAAAACAAACTGGCCGAACGTATGCGGACCATACCTTTCTCTCGCGTCCAACGCTTAATCCAGTTCCCGAACAGGATCCAGTTTATGCCGGAAGATGGGTCTGCGTTGCAGGATATGCTGGTGTATAAATGGTGGCCGTAACCATGGTGATTGCGGCGAAAACAAACGCTTTTTTAAAATATGTTATGGTTATAGTTTTAATTCAATTTATTTCTTCAAAAGAAACATTTTTTCAGAATTATAAATTTCAAGACCAACAATCTTGCGGATTGAATGAGTTTTACGATATTTTTTATTTTAAATGTGTATCTTGTGGACAATGGGACAGCGATCGCCAAACAACCTTGCAAACTTTCGGTAATTTTTTTTAAATTTCTCACTTCAAATAATAATTATCAGCACTAATTTTTTTTTCACAGACGCAGAAAGTGGTTTCTGCTTGTGCAAGAAAAAACTTAAGCAAGCCGTCCGACTAGATGCCACAAGACTGAACTGTACCGAATGCTCCAAAGTATAATTTTTAAAATACTTGAAATAAAATGTAAATTGATTACCGTATATTGCCTTAAATGGATTTTAGCAAGCAACTGTCGATCAACTGAGTTGTGCTAAGTGTCTGGAAGAAAAAGATTGCGATTTTAATTTAAAGGAAAATGAAATATTAGGTACAACGTACAAGTTATTCGAGAAATTAACCTGAGGTCAAAATAAATAAATCACTTAAATGTTTGAAAATTAGTGGATAGAGAACTGAATGGTGAGATTGTTACGAGAAGACGTGAACAATGTATTTCTGGAACAAATCCTAACATGGAAAAAACAAGGTTAGAATTTGAATTTCATATGTGTAACTTGAGAATCAAATAATTAATTTTAACCATTAAAACCAGATGTGAACCTTGTTTGCCGGATCCTCTAAACTCATTGCAATTGATATGTTCACCTTGTGCAACTGGCTATGAAATGGTAAAATTTTAAGCACTCGTTTGCTTATCCTCGCCAACAATTT
This sequence comes from Strigamia transsilvanica, assembly GCA_034701245.1. Taxonomy (NCBI): domain Eukaryota; kingdom Metazoa; phylum Arthropoda; class Chilopoda; order Geophilomorpha; family Linotaeniidae; genus Strigamia; species Strigamia transsilvanica. The sequence continues at coordinate 141,441 of JAQIXU010000007.1, read as the reverse complement.
TACATTTTCAGATCGAAAACGAATGCTTCCAATCATCAAAATTGATTTCTGATTCTAAACAACATTTATTCAAAATAATATATGAGGTAATGCTTTATTTGACTAAACTATCGGCACCTGCTGGTTGGTTCATCGAGCTTTGTCTTTACAGAACAAAGAAGTTGATTCTAAACTCTTACATGAAAAGTTACGACAAACGGCATACAAATGTCAAGTAAGAACGTATTTTGGTCACGTGTAATTAGTTAATAAAAACTCCTTTTATATTCCTATAGTACTACAACAGTCCTCAAGCGTGCAGTGCTCTACTCAATTTATGCACTTTGCAATTCTTCAATGATGAAAGAGAAAATTCACCTTGTCAAATTTATACCGACACCAAAACGAGTTTGGATGATACCCGACACAAACACGCGGAGTAAAATTTACTCTCTCTTTTTAATTCACAATTCTGAAATTGAAATGTTATTTACAACTTGAATTATTTTTAGACGCTTTATGTTACCATCAATTTCTGAAAACGAAAATTCACTAAGTAAAACCGACATATCAACCGAGTTTTCATTCAGACATAAAGACAAAGTAGGAAATGATATTTAAAACAAAATACAAATAAAAGACATACCGTAACTTTTTAGGATTCTGCGTTACCGTTAAAGTTGGCGCGGTATGCACTAGATGGGCGCTTGATATCCGTTGATAATGCAACACCCAGTGTATTACAAGTATCGTAACTGAATTTATTATTGTGTACGTTACCTAGTTGTACTTATTGAGTTATTTCTAATTAAATTTAATAGATTTGCCCGACTTACAGCAGCAATTCGTTCGATTTTGGTTCATGGTTCAGTCAATTAGTGAGTATTTTCGAAATAAAATTACAATACCGGTAATTCATGTACTATTCTTTTAGTGTTCGATAAAAGCAAGCCATCTCTGGGATTTTAAATCCACAGAGTTTTATGAATTATGTATCCTCTTAAACCTTAATTCGAAAAATAATTACTAATTTTACTTAACTTAAATCTAGTTATTGAGTATTCAGAAGGGAAAGAAAAACACTTATCTCCAATTCTAGTCAACAATTTGAACTCTAAAATAAAAGGTAAATTGCAATAAATTGCATTTTCTATGCAGAACATTATTTCTTAAACGTTACAGACCATCAACGAACTAGACGATTTTTTATTATTGATAACGTAAGTGGAATACCCAAAGACCCCGCAAAGCACAAAGCTGAAGTCGTACGTTATGCTGATTTGATAAATTTGCGGATCCAATTGGATGAAGAGAATTTGGGAAGAATTTTGCCACCACTTTTGACCATAAGTTACAAAGAAGTTGGTTTGGATGGATACGAAAATGATCTAAAGGTAAGCAAGATGAGACGGAAATTTTTACTCACACGTGAGAATATAAATGTTTATGTTACAGGTGTCATTCGAAGTCTCCTATTGGATGAATCAGGATAGAATCAACGAAGATGTAACTGTAGCAATCAGTGTATTTTCAGTTTCAGCTGTAATTGTCTCTGCATTGAGTACGTGGTCGTGGAGTAAACGTTCTGGTCGTATTGCCATCGACTTATACGTAAAAATATATTCGATATAATTATTGCCGACACTTAATTTTGAGTTTTTATTCAGGCACTCGTGAAAATGATACTCTATCTATGCGGAAATTTGAGCAATGCATTTCTGTTAGTGTTTTATCTCGTTTCAATCATCCGCCTTATTTTTTACAAAGTAAATGCGAATTAATTAACAGTACTAAATGATTAATTGCATATAAAAACATCATGTAATATTCCAGGAACAAGCAGTTCCTTCCATAATCGCCCCAACTAAAGATCAAGAACAATCCTTCCATCAATACATAATTGCAGCATTTTGTCTAAAGTGTATCAATTTGCTGCATAATCTTTACATGCACACCAATATCGATATATTTTTCATTGATTGGGAACGGCCTCATTTGACTAGTCAAGGCGACATAACTCAAAACCCAGTCAGTGTTTGGAGGAATTACTACATTGCAAAAGAATGGAAAAAATTATTAATATTTCGTAAAACCAATCCAGCATTAAATTTGCTGATACTCTTACTTTTTCTAAAGGTAAATCAATACATTAACATGTAAAATTAACCGAATTTATAAGAGAAAAACTTTGTTACAGGTATTAAAGATTGAAGATGTCGCTTTGTTAAAACATAATTCTAGTCCGCTAAACAATAGCGAGCCTTTCAGTCAGACATTTCGCTTCGCACTCGTGGTTTCATTCTATTTCCTCGCTGCACTCATGCAAGTGAGTTCGATAGGTTAAAAAAAAATCACCGAGTATTGATGACACTTTCTAATTATAGAGCGCTTACTTCAGGCTAATTCGCGATACATTTCTTGGCGATAAAATTACAAGGTTTATCGACTTGTGTTCAATTTGTAATGTAAATCCAATTGACTTTAACGTTATTCACTTTTTTTTTGCTGAACTTTATTCCAATTTTTAGGTCAGTGTGTTCATCTTAGAGTTTAATCAATTTGGATATTACATTCATGGTCGCTCAGTCCATGGTCATGCTGATACCGACATGAAACAGTTTAATGAACATTTGAAAAGGGAAGAGGATAATCTATGCAGTCAAAGGGGATTAGTCCCCAACACATCGCTTCAATGTTTCACCGTTTTTATTACGAGTGTGTTTCGACAACAGTTTAATAAAATACATCGTCCGGCAATTACAGTTAAGAATTCTCTTTTTTTAAGTGCAATTTTGTACGTTGAACGTTATTTTTTTTTTTAAACAAAAGGATGGGATCGCATTAACTGGCAGATCGTCGCATTTGTTGCGTAAGTGATGTGATTTTGCATAAATTGTAAACCCTTGAAATTATATTTAATTTTTTTATCAACAGTTGTAGCTCACTCGTTTTCAAAATTAGGCTCCTTATCGGAGCAGTTTATTTTATCTTATCAAACAATGAACAAATTTCTATCAGCATTCATTGATCACGTAAATCAAATCAACACTTTTCAAAAACTTCTTACGAAACTAATTCCATTATCTTATACAGGCACTTCAAGACTTGGATTACATAATCAAAAACAAACTCCAAACAGAAAAAATGTTAAATATTGAATTTCAAGAACCGACTGACATGTCTTTTTTTTATAATAGTAAACAGTATACACATTGCCTCCCATTTGTACTTAAGTACAGAATTTTTACAACCGTTTTAAATTGCAGATCCTGAAAATTCATTCACTAACATTTTGTTTTACGGGCACGAACTTGACTTTTTAGTTTGGGAAATTCTTCTCTTATCGCTAATCGATATTATTACGGGTGATTTCTTGCTGTCCGCCATTATAACGATCGTGTCATATAAAGTAAACATTAATCTCAAATGCAAACAAGAAAAAAAATAACATGACAATTATTTTTTTTCCAGATTATAGAAAAAATTTATCAAAATAGAGCAAAATGGAATTCAGCCAATAAAAGTTTACTGGATAAAAGATTTTTAACATAAATATAAATGTTTTAAATAAATAAAAAGGCTGTCAATATAAACCCACACCATTTATAAATACTTTTTATATATTTTTGTAACCGGCAACAACATTTATCACAATAAAACAACTAAAAAAAGGCATTTAATGCTTAATTCCCCCGTGTTAACAACACAAAATAGCTGCACAAACATATATTTTTAAACGTATTAATTAATAACTCATTGCGCAATTTTTAAATACGCTGGCTCGTTGCCATTTTCTAACGATTTGTTCGAATCGGGAGTATTGGACCCACTGTGAGTGCAAATGTCATATTCACTCTTATTCCGCTCTTTAATCCATCTCCTTACACGGAAAATAACTAATAACGTCACCAAAGGGATCGGCATCATAATCGCGGATGCCACTGGAATAACTGACGTAAGGTCAGCATCAGGCTGTGGTAAAGAAACGCCTAAAAGAACTATCGTGATACCGGTATTCTGAACACCGGTTTCGATAGAAATAGCTATAATATCTTCAAAAGGAAATCTAAAGATTTTCGCTAGGAGAGCACCGAAAATGTACCCTAACCAAGCGACACAAAGCCCAGCCACTGCGACCCGCCAAGTGAATATTTGAAACATGTATAAATTTGCAAATATCCCAAAAATTACAATAAAGAGTATCATAAACAAACTGCACGGTCCCAGTAGACGACGGCAGAACGTAGATACTTTAGGAAAGTATCTTTGAAAAAGGAGACCAATCCCGACCGGCAACACAAGGATTGCCAACGATGATGATATGTTTGCGTAAGGGATGGCTATCTTGCTACTATCAAATATTTGTTTTCCCAATGTAAATAACCAGATTGGCATTGCAGCTAAGAATGGAATAAAAGGATATCAGTAAAATTATACCTTTCAATGTTGATCCTATAGTTACCAAATGCCAAAGCATTGCTAAGAAATGTCATGGTAATACTGAGGTTTAGATTGCCGCCTAATAAATATGTCCACATGTTGCTCGCGCCACCACCAGGACTACAGCCTAGGGTGAACAGACCTAATCTCATGTTGGGTGATGTGAATATGATGTGAGCCAAGCCAAATGACATCTAAATAAAATAAAAATATAAAAATTTAAAAATGTAAAAAAAAATACGGTATAAATTTTCTTATCCCTTGTTTTATCAAAAATATTAATGCAAGAATGTATTATTTCTTTCAACTTGAGTTATATAACTTTATCATTTTTTCCTTGAACTTGAAAAGTCCTTCAAAAAATATCCCCGTCTGGACATTAAATGCTGAGTAACGTTATCACCTTTATAGACCGAATAACGACAGATCTCTTGAGGAAGTTATTACTTCGTATCAATTGCATTCTTATTAACGAAAAAGAATCGATAAATCTCCATTAGATAAATTAAAGAGGCCAGAAACTGCCCTGTTTTAAGAAATACAGGTCATAATAACTGGGACATTTATTAGTTTTGATAATTATCCAAGCCTGGTTGAGTTTGAATCGGGAAAAAAATACTTCCCATGCGTAATTACTTGAGATTAACGAAAATAAAAAAAAATTATAATTACCAAAGGCATGAAAAGAAATTGACTGACCAGCCCAACGGCTGGTCCGATGGGTTTCTTTAACGTCGCCTTAACAACGTCCAAATCAAGAGAACAGCCCATGTTTACGTAGTTAAGACCGACCAAAACTGCCACCGAAATGATGAATACTTTATCGATGGTTCGTCTAGGCCGAATCACACTAACGGGCAGAGGCTCCGAATCAGCTGTTTTAGCCTGTGTCTCGGCTGTTTCGTCATCACTCGAAGCTCGAATTTTTACAGTTGTGTGACCAAGGAATCGACCGGTTAATATAAACGATATATTTTCCGGGATATCGGCCGACGATATGTAAAATGTCTTATTGCCAACCACTTGTGCGATTTGGCAGTCGGTTGTTATCACGTCGACTTTCTTCGGAAGGAATCCAATTTCGCCGGAGTCCGGTACGGTGAAATTAATAATTTGTTGGGCCCCTTCTTCCAGTTTCTTGATGTTTTCCGGAATGAAATTCGCTTGAAAAGCAGCGGCTGTTGACGCAACTCCGGTGCAAAGAAACCATAACGGACACAGGAGGAAAAGGTATAAAATAAAGAGATGAATCGGCCAGAGTGGACACATGATATCCTGAAATAAAGAACACACAAATAAAATCGGACACGCACTGTCATCGATAATGATCGGCAAGGGCAAGACGGTACGATCGCACTTTGATCGCGGTAACAAGTGGGTCAAATTATATAATATTTACTCAAACTATGTTTTTTAAGCTAGTTAGCTGTTGAACTTTACCTGCACTTATTTTGTGGACAGTTTTTGGCTTGTAGAAGTAGGCCAGATACTGAGAAATGTATCTAAAGCAAACTGAAACGAGGTCACATGTACGTGGTAGTGAAGGACGATTGCGGATTTGAGCGCCACCCGTGTAATAACGAATTAGCTTCGTGATAGGGTGATGTAAATTTGTATGATGCTGCTAGGTTAAATTTGAGATTAATTTGCGTAATGTAAGCGACCGGTTTAGAAAAACAACTCTGTTTTAACCGGTAACAGCCTGGTTTTGAGTGTTGCAATGGCAACTTCCGTTTGGAAGGATTCTGGGAATAAACCGAGCAGTTTGTCTTAATTTTGTTACATTTTTTCTTTATTAATTTATCACAAACATCTCTTTTGTAATCGGTTATTTTTAACAAATAAACAAACAAATTATTCCAAACAACAAATGATTGTACGCTCGACTTTTTCTTTCCCTATTTTCCAAATATTAATGCATTTTGGTGAGCACAAAATCCAGATTAGGGTTCATTTCCATTTTTTTAAGCAAATAAAAGCCCATTGTTGATACATAAAAAAAAATTCTATTTTTATATTTTTTGCTTACGTTATTTGATAAAATAAAACACACAACATCTGGTCTTTTGTCCAGGGATAGAATGGTAGCATTTCAATTTTGTAATTTCCATACAAATTATGGTTTTGGGAAAAAAAATTGAAAAATTAATATCTGTTATTATTATTCTTTTAATCTCAAATCCTTTTTGCATTGTCGATTGTGGTTTTGTTGCTTCTGGTTGCTTCCCACCAGTTTTATGACCTATATGGCATGACCCATCTTTAGTTCTAAAAGTCAATTACTTGCTGGGGGTCTCGATTTGAATATGGAGACAAGTAAAGGAATAAGGATCTTATCTATTTCTGAATACGTTGAACAAAATTTTTTTTGTCAAATTTGTCAAATTTTATCATTTGTTTTCATCTTATTTTTGGCTGCTCAAGGTTAGTAATTCTATTTCAAAAGTGAAACGAACAAAAAAAAATGTTTATGTTGATCGGAATTTCAGGTCACAGTCCAAAATTCGGACTAAATATTTCCAACCTGGAAGTTGTCGAAAGAAACCTACAAAATGAAAAGGAGAGCAGTTCAGGTAAGTATATATTGATCTTTTCTATAAAAAAGATGCATAAATTATACAATACATTCACACATTAAATGCACCATTTCGATTTTCAATATTTTTATTTTTGAGTCGTTGCTCACAGTTGTTTCGCAATACGAAAACAAACTTTCAACTGGAACTCTAAAGTGGATTATATGTTTTAAATCTTTAGCGATAAGGACATTCACATTGTCCTACAAATAAGAATTAAGTCGACCAAATGAGGTCAACTCTTTTCTCTGATAAAGGGCAACTGTTTTGTTACTCTCTACTAATTTCTCCGTAATTATCTGGAAAAAAAGTGTAGTGTGTAGTAAAGCTCGACATTGACTCCACCATATTGTGACGAAATTTTGTCGACGCTGACCCACCTTGCATAATGAGAACCTGGCAATGCCCAAAGGGGAAACTGTAGAGACGGTTAGTGACCTGCAAAAACCAATCCAGGAGCTAGTCTTAAAAGTCGCCACCCAACGACTGCACCAGCCACAAACACGCGGAAGTTAAACGTATTCAGTTGCATTACTCGCAGTTTGTAGCAGTTCAACTGCTCATATTACCACTTTGCTACAGCAAATTTGCCTCGGTTTGCATCAGGATTAATTTTTAAACGGATTTATTTAATATTCGATATTTTCAATCAACGGGACAACTATTTGTGCCTTCAGGCACGGAAAAGGTCACGGTCAAAAGGCAGAAGATTGGAATTGACTTGGTCATGCGTAACCCAATTTTCCTTAGTTGAAGACGCAAAGTTTTCTACCAAGTTTGTGATCATAAAATGTAAGAATCATTGACACGACGCAAATATTTTTGTAGATTAAATATTTAAAGGTAATTCTTTTCTACTAACATTTTTCTTTTACTTGTTCTTCTACTTGTTAAATGGTGTGAGTTTTTACGTCTGAATTTTTTTGGTTCTAATTTTTTTTGGCACTAATCCCATTATTTTTTTCCTTTTTGATGTTGAACTTCACGGCTGAGTTCGTATTGACATTTCTTGTTCATGATCTGCACGCAGAGCGCATTGCAGTAAAATTGGAGTTGATTTGTTATAATTAATTCTTATTTGTTATGGATTTGCAGATGGGAAATTTAGACGACGAAATTGCAACTCTCTTTCTTACGCCATCTGAGCCTTACAAGTGTCCTTTTAATGGCAAAGAGCTAGCAGTAGCTCGGAAGGATTTGTGCGAGGAAAGAGAAACGCGCGAACAAACACTGCAAGAGTTTACAACTTGGATACAGTTGGAAAGCCAAATTGGCAATTGTCGTCTTGGTAAATTTCATTTAAACATAAACAGTAGTATTTCCGTTATTTATGTTTTTAATTGTTTCCTTTGTTTTGTTTAGATTATAATTTTCTATTGAGGTTTCTGCGAGCAAAAAAATTTTGCATTTCGCAAGCCAAAGTTATGTTACAAAGATATTTAGCAGCCAGATTAGCATATCCGCAATGGTATCAAGGACTAGATATCTTAGATCCAAATCTCCAAGACCTTATCGAAAAAGGGTTTGTTATTTATTTTGTTAATACGTTTACGTATGTTGCATTTTTCCTATTTCCAGATTCATATTTGCATTACCAGAGCGAGATTTATGTGGACGAAGGGTGATTTTTGGAATAGGAGGTTGTATTTATCAGTTATTATTTGATTAATTTGCATTGTAAAATCATTTTATTTTGTTTATTTTCTAGCTGGTTTGGATCCGAGCCGCCATACTACCTCACACACTATGAGAGCAATGGTCCTAACTTTTGAAACTCTCTTAGAAGACGAAGCTAATCACCTTTACGGCTTCACTTATATATTTGATCAAAAAGACGTTGGGTTCAGAGCTGCAACTCTTTGGTCGCCCAATGCATTTCGTCAAGCGCTTCGGTGCTCAGAAGTAAACATTAACTTTGGAAAGAATTCTGGAAATTTTGTTTTTGAAACTTGACTCTTTTTATTTTTAGAGAGCACTGCCAATGAGACATAAGCAATGCCATTTTGTACATCTTCCAGGCTTCATTCGAGGGATATATGAATTTTTTAAAACCTTTCTCAGTCAAAAATTAAGGCAAAGAGTAATTTTTTTAAAAATATTTGATGGTTATTTTTTACGTATACGTTTTATATTTGTTTAAATTCAGCTGTTAGTCCATTCGGACATCGAATCACTCTCTAAATACATACCCTTGCACATATTACCGCGTGAATATGGTGGACTAATGCCACTAAGCAACATGCTAGGTATGTGAAAAATGCTCTCTTTTTTACATTCTTTGGCAAAGTTAAATTTAGTTTTAAACTATCTATTTATGTATTTTATTTAGAACTGTGGAAACAAGAAGTTATGGCTAAAAGATCACGACTTTTGGCCTTAGATTTAATGTTGATTGAAGAGAAAAAAGAATCCGATTAACTAATATAATTTTGATTTTTTTCTTATCTTTTTGTGTTTTTTCATATCAATTTAGTTTCTGTAAATATATTGAGACCATAAAGTGTTAAGTTTTAGTATTCACATGAGTTTGCCTTATTTAAGTAGTTGTATTTATTGCCACTAGTACGCGCTGCTTTTTTATAGTCTGGAAAATCGCTCTCGTCAAAAGCTAAAATGTTAGTAAATCAATACTACGCAAGCCAATTGCTACATAAAATGTGGCATGGAGAGTGAAACAACAACAACTCCTAGTCCTGGATCCGATCCACCTGATTATAACGATGTTATTACTTTCGAAGAGGTATGGATTTATAAGAAACAATATGCGTTCACTGCAGTGAAGCCAACAACATTAAGCTGCGCATTGATTAATTTGTTTTGCTTAAATTCATTTCCAGTCACCGTTATACCAAGCTGTGTTAAATTTAGACACACCGCTCATTCGACACTTATTAGATTTACAATACAACGTTTTGGAAACGGGCCAACATGTACAAACCCTTCTTCATGCTATGCTGTATTTTGTATCTTCTCGGCAACCAGATGATGAATGCTGGAGAAATGCAGAAAGGATACGAATGGTTTACATGTTAATAAATGCTGGTGTTGATGTTAACGCTAAAGATTCGGTAATTTAAAATAGGGTTTAAATTAACCAATCATTTAGATTTTTTTTATTTTTTATTTTTTTTTATCCAAGAAAGAACGTACCGTTCTCCAATATGCAGTTGACTGCAAAGACGTGCGGTTGTGTGATGTGCTACTTCAATGTGGAGCTGACATGTTTGTAACAGAAACGGTTAGAATATTGACAGTGAACCCAATTTGCCTAAGTGAATTTTAATTATTCATGTGTGTATACCATTTTAATATTTTAGAATGGTAGGACTTTATATGATGTGATTGCATCCTCTGTGGATTTGAACTGTAATCCATTAAGTGATTTGATTCCTGTGTTTGAGAAATACCAGCCCGGTTTGTGGGATGCAGTTGCGTCAGAAAGTTTGTCTGAAGTACGAAAACTAATCAATTTATGGTGCAAAACAGATTTACAAAAAGTATGAGTGTAATATTGCTGGTACGATTGTACCTAGAATTTTTAAAGTTTTTTTTTAATATAGTTTAATTTTGCTTTTATATAGAATGGTAAGCCCCTGTTAGAGTTGGCAAAAGATACACAAAATGAAGGAATTATATCTCTACTTGCAGCTGTAGTTCCATCAATGGTAATAAATATAAATATATAAATCTATACAATGTTGTAATTGTATATTTCATGTAGAGATTAGTCTACCACGTTTTGGCTGGTGATGTTATGGGTGTTCAACAAATTTTCAGCTCTGAACTTAAAACTAAACTTCACGTTAACCTAAAAAATATTGGTCAACGTGCAGCCCCGATTCTCTATTTTGCCATCCAACAAAAAAGTTTTGAAATGATTGAAGAGTTTATAAAACACGGATGTAGCATAGTTGCTCACATGGGTGATGAAAATGGTGTAAGTTGACTTACCACCTCGTGTTAAGCCACGGTACAACAACTTCATTTGCAGTTCGAAATGCCAGTCTTATTCTCAGCTTTGAAATCTGATATGCCAGCTAATATAATTACTGGATTATTACCAAGCCCTGTAAATGAAAAAATAAATTTATTAGAACACTTAATGTACAAGGTATTTTTTAAATGCTTGTAGTTTTGTATTTACATACTTAAATTATATTTTTTTAAATTAGGGAAACACTGTTTTACAAACTTCATTAGAACATGGTGTTGTTGAAGAAGCTGTAAATTGTATTTTAGAACTTGGGGGAGCTCGTTTGGTTTGCATTAGAAATATGGTAAATTGTATCAAATACTAACACAATTACAAACAATTTAGTTGACATACTTGTTCAATTTCTTTCAGTACAACCAAACACCAAGAGATTGGGCTCACCAACAAAATAAACTAAATTATGTGCATTTAATTGACAATGTAAGACGAATATTTCGTATACTATATGACAATAACTATTTGTATCGTTATAGCATGTTGTGCAGTGGGTTCTTAACGCCGTGAAATATGTAGGGCGGAGGGAAATTTTAGCTCTATGGGGATACGAACACATTGCTGATGTCACATACAATTGGATCGAGGAAAATGGTGTTAATGTTGAAGATATTCAGCCTGATGTATTACAATATTTAGAAGGATTGGACATGTACCAGGAACAGATATCAGAATTAGCAGAGGCTATTGAACTAGACGATATTGTCGCTTTTAAAGACAGAATTGTTTATAAAGGCAATGGCCCATTTGAGTGCAATCTATATTGGGATGGCCGAACTAAGGCAAATTTTTTAAATTCACAATTTCGAATTTATTTTTGTTTACTTTTTCCCCTCTTATTTAGGGAGATGGACTGCCATTACTGCACAGAGCAGTTATTAACAGCAACTTTCCAATTGTTTCATTAATTTTGTGGCACTGGGAGAACGAAAAAAATCTTCAATCCGTGGACAGTTTACTTGATCAAAACAGAAGAACTGCCCTTCACTATACTTGTGGAATGGAAAATACATCAGAAATGAGATTGTTACTGCACCAGTATGGGTTTTCCGAGCACACATTGGATAAAGTAATGGAATTATTTTAAATTATCTATTTTTTAAGTCACCAATAAAATGATTTTACCTTTAGGACGGTCATGAGCCCCTGGATTTTACAGAAGTCCAAAGTACATCACTAATGAAGTCGTTAATAAACAGGATTAAATTCAAGGTGCATGACACTGTTTGTTGATTTTCTGCTCTTTGAATGAACCAGTATACAATTTGTTTATTTAGAAATACGACACGATTGAACCTGATCCGTGGGACAAAAAAATCTTAGAAGAAGTAAGGCGTCAACGTGCTCTACGCTTAGCATCCATTTTGCCTTTTGCTCATTGTGGAAATTGCAAGTGCAGTAGAGGGTTTCAGCCTTCTTACCGATCAAACACATTGCCCGTTTTGAAAATGTTGGGTTTGCAGCCATACATTCCCCATTCCAAATCTCAAATTATTGAAAATACCAAACAGACTCACTCACTTAGTCCGCGGAGAAAGTTAAACCTAAATCTATCTCGTTTGATGCAAACATCAACCTCAAATAAACCATCTAAGATTTCTAAGATTCAAGAAAACACCGCCGAAATGGAGAACTTAGCTGAACAACATCGAGTAAGAACTCAATTTGATCAAAATGTTGGCACTTCAGATTCCGACGAAAACTGTGAGGAGCGGAAACATTTACTTCCAAGAATTCAGAACCGACAGAGCGAACGCAGCTGCACTTTTATCTAAATGTGTTTTAATTCACTCAACAATAACAAACTCTTGTTGTATTACTTTTTGTTATCGTGAGAAAAAAAAATGAAAGTTTTAAAGAAATAAGCTTACATGTAGCAATCGATCTTGTGCTTACTATAAATAAAAATATGTATTTATTTATTTATTTGAACAAAAGCTGTTAGATCATCATCCAGAGAAATAATCATGTTATTGTACTGTCAATGTTCTGATCTGCCATGTAGACGATGAGCAGATCTGGTCGTAATTGGTGACATGTATTAAATTGAGCTTGGAGACGAGAGGAAAATGATTCTGGGAATTAATCACTCGTACTCAGACCCTTTATTGCTTTATTCTGGCGGTGTTGATAAACGTCGAGACGTCGAATAATGGGTAAGTACCGTAATTTTCGTAGGATCAAATCGTAAATAACATCTTGTTTACGCAACTATCAACGTATCATAAAGTTCACGCCCTAATCGATTGATTTGGTCAACTATCAGACATTTAATAGAACATGCTGGTGACCTACATTTTTATTTTTATGGTACAGATTTTTTTTTTTTAAATACAGATTGAAAAAATGGAAGCTGTAAATTTATCACTCATTCCAGCATCTCTTTTATGTCTTACAATATATATTTTTTTTACATTTTTTAATTAATTAATTTTCGGGTCTTCCACATCAACTTTAATAATTCTTCAATTAATTCCTCTGCATTGAATTTACCAGACGCACATCTTTTTAATAGCACTCATTACCTAATTTAACTATCTCTATAAATGGCAAAGAGAAAGGGTTGGTTTAAAAAAAAAAGCATTAGATGTTTACGTTCTCACTGCCAGTTGTGGTGGCGTTCTTAGCAATTCGAGTTTCAAAAACCCACGTCAAATAGATAGGGTTGGCCAAACGCAGCCGCTGAGATCTCTGGGAATGTGAGTCAATGAAACAAACAGGAGTCGGAGGGGATCAATACATTTTAAGGATAGCAGAAGCAAGGAAAAGGTTTAAAGCAGTGTTTGGACTCGTTGCAAAGATGGCACAACGTTGATTGGAGCCATGGGAGTGATTATTGGCTCGTGTGTTCCTTCCGAACGAAGGGAACCTGTTCAGATTGGACCACATAGAAGACCATTTAGTTACACAGTATACGGTATGAAGAATTTTCAAAGCAATGTCAATTGTCAAAGCAAATAAGTGGTTGCCGTGGAGATGCTGTTTGGATTGAATTCCCCAAAACATGACTATCTTACATGATGGTTACTTAGCCTAGTTTTATTTTTATACCTTCCTGTCTTTCATTTATTTTTTTACGTTATTATATGTGCTCAATTAATTTGATCGATATTTCCTTCTAAGTTGTTGTTGTATAACAGGTGTTTTTTTTGTTATTGACTTATCTTTATACGTTTTATTTAGGTATCAAATGCCCTGTGTGCTCGAAGTTCGTTTTACCAGATGATGTAGAATGCCATTTAGTAATGTGTCTCACTAAACCGCGCATTAATTATAATGGTATATAATTATATATATTTTTAATTTACAAATGGATTTATTATTTTTATTATTATTATTTTTTTGATTAGAGGACATTCTCTCAGTTGATAAAGATGAATGCGTTATATGTTTTGATGATTTAAAGCAAGGAGACACCATAGCCAGGTTGCCTTGCCTTTGTATTTATCATAAAAGGTTTTTATTTTCAATATTTTAAGGAAAATCCATAAGTGTTTACAACATATTTTTTTTTTAAATTTTAGTTGCATAGACTCTTGGTTTGAAGTGAATCGGTCTTGCCCTGAGCATCCGGTTGGCTGACAGACATGGATGAAAATTATCTTCATCTATCAATGAATCATGTGTCACGATCACACAAGATTGAACAAATCTTATCTGCAAACCTCTGATATAAATTAATTTAGATACTCGTTTTATTTCTAGACAAAATTTTGTATAATAGATTATTGACACGGTACATGCTGTTATTTATTTCTAGCTACCACTTTTTTTGTTGATTAAAAAAAATAGAATGGCCGTAATTTAAGTAATGCCACACAAAATCATGAAATTTTGATATAGTGTGGAAAATGGGAATATGAAAATTGTATATGAATATCATGAATTGTTTTTAAAAAAAATTGTTTTAAAAGTATTAAATGTCAATGAAACTCCAGGAATGTTGAATTGATATTTTTGTTTGAAGAATATAAGTAGGTAACGTAAAAATGTGTAAAAAGACCAATTAATATCGTTTAAATAAGCTACTGTTTGTGATTTGTGCAATTTCGGCTGGTTGTTGAGTTTTAGAAAAATAATTCGTTTAGTGAAAAGTGCAAGAAAACAAATTATCGGTTTGTCGCAGTTTACAAGGAACTGCACTTTCCTTAACCAAACAAACTATCGACCTATATTGGTGTTTAGCTCAATACACTTAATCATCTGGCCTAACATCACTTCCTTCAACCTTCAACTACAAAATATACACAAGTGTTATTAGTGGAATTCTTTTTTAAGTCTCCGAAAAATCAACCAGTGAAAACAATAAAAGCAATTTTTATCCATTATTTACTGAATTCTTCTTTATATGCCACTGCTACGTAAATGTTATTGATTAAAAAAAAAGAGATATTTCTGAAATGTTGTTAAAATGATCTGGTATTAAAGCATTAAATGCATTTGTCGTTTGAATGTCAATAACAATTTTGAAGTCGGCTTCTCTGCCCGTTAGCCGAGTATTACAGTGAAGTTCCATCAGGGGGTGTTTTACAATCAAGTGCGTTATTTATTTAGCTCGTGTTATGCATTCTACATGTGTATTGTTGCAGACAGGCCTAATAAACCATTTATAAATTTTGAATTGCATTTGTGCATTTGTCAGTCTTCTGCTTTTAAATGGAAGGGCAATCATTGTTGAATCCACCAGAACCTTTTCAACGACCATCGTGAAACTGGATTGATAAAATGCCGCACTGTTTTTTAATGAGTGTGCGAAATTATCAAAATACGAGTCAGTTACACAGAAATAATGGTAAGTTAGCAGCGTTTTTAAATTCCAGAATAGTTGTGAATGGCCACCGAATTTTTGACGACTATAGACTCACTCGTGTCGAAAAATAACAATCAAGAGAACTATACTCTTATGGAAAAGTAATATCGTTTTCCTTGTGGTTCTTTTGCCCAAACGACGAATTAAAAGTGAATAAATTAATTTCGGCCGATAGAACATTAGAATGATTGGAAAGGTTATTTCAGAACGAAAAAAATAATTGGTATTGTTTTCCTTCGTTTTCATGTTGAAATAGATATGGAAAGGAATTGATATTTTCTGTATTGAATACTTTATCAAATAATCTACTTTTTATCGTTCAAAAACTTATTTTTTTATCATTAGCGAGCGGATATCAGAAATAAAATGTCAGAGGTCTGGCTTGAATAAACAACTCATTCTATCAACGTATTTTTTAAAAAAAAAAGATATAATTTATATGTATTTAAAAAATTATATTTTTAAAATGTTACATTTAAATTTTGCTCAAAGGTGTAGATAACGATGGTCCACTTCTGACGACAAGATCAGGTCGAGTAATTCGTCGACCAACGGTTCAATCCTCAGACCGAAACTTCAGAAAAGACATGCGACCACATTCCTGGAGTGGATTGCCAATAGTTACACGGTACCTGTTGCTTCAGCGAGGCTCCCGCCTTCGCCTGATGGAAGATTGCGGCCTACACATTGCATCGATGCACGCGGGAGACGCTCACGATACAACTATTTCAATCGAACAGCGGCATTTAGTTGTTAAGAAAACCCCTAATCCTAGCGAACTTGTCCAAACGACTATGCCTATCGCCTTACCTACGACTAGTACATCTTTACCACCTGTGTTCAATTGTGTCCAGTGCAACAGGGTATTCGCCTCTCTGGCTGCTTTCAACGCACATCAACGGGTGCATTATAAGCCCACTAAATATCTGTGCCCTTATTGCCCAAAAGTGTTTGCCAGGTCGTGGCTATTAAAAGGACATTTAAGAGTGCACACAGGTGAACGACCTTTTCATTGCCATTATGAAGGGTGCAATAAGGCTTTTGCTGACAGGTAATTTTTTTTTTTAAAAACGAAAATGTATTTGTGTTTTTTGGTTGTAAGCGAAATAAACAATAATGTTAAAGTGTGTTCATTATATGATACCGTAATGTTTGATAACATTTTATTACATTAGATCGAATCTTCGCGCACACGAACTGATCCACACGCAAAGCAGTAAACGATGGAAGTGCCCGGTGTGCGGTAAACTATTTGCTCAGAAGAGATACCTACACAAACATTTAACCGAGGTGTGTAAAGGAGCCATGGGCAGAAGAATGGAGGCGGTTTTGGTCCAGGTCCCGACACGTTAGAATTGTTATAAATAGTGAGATAGCTGGTTAATTTATAGGGAAAAAAATTGTATTTTTTACTTAGTTGTGTTTTATTATACTTTACAATAATGGAATGCTGTGAATAGAATGTCTGGCTGGCTGGACATGAAATGAGAAAGAGAAAAACTTAAATTCTAACTGGGTGAATAGAGGTTGGATTTATTTCCAGTTTTTAATAAAGATCGAATCATGAATCTGACCTAAGTATAATCACAATTTTTGTCAGGGATGTTTCTAGGCAATAAATAATGAGAAATTGTAAACACATTACTTTTTGATATGTATATTTCTTTTTTATATTTTTTTTTTCAAATCTCGAGTACGTAGAATGAAAAAATTATTTATCAAATATTGATATATATTTTAAGTTGAATATATTGTAAATTTGCGAGAAAACGCTTGAAAACGCACGAAGCTCATATTTTATTAATCAAGTTTCGTAATTATTTTCTATACTTAACATAAAAAATTCTTTCAGAACTTGTATATATACTTAATTTCATTTTTGTATACTAAATAATAACATTTTTTTTATTTACCTATTAATTTAAGCTGCAAATCGAAATTGATTTTAGAAAAAATATGTATATTTTAAAGGAATTTAGAATGAAATGAAGAAAGCGATATTTAAACGAGTTTTTCATTAAATTTATGTGTTAATAAATAACTTAGCTAGATATACTTTTAATAATCGAATGACTTGTTAAATTCTTACCATTTTAAAGTAGAGAATCTAAGACATACCCATATATTTCCGAAGGAACAGTTTAAACATTGCCACTCACCGTACAAGTTTTCTCTTTGAGTCTTGATTAGAGCACTTTTGCTTGACGACGATAGATCGACAATGAATTGAAAGAAATTACGTTACAATGCGTTGTGTTTTAGGACAACACCGTGATATTGTAAGATCACAATAATACCTCATTAGTCATCAGTATATGTCAAATCATTCATCACTTTCGGTTTTAAAACTATCGCACAAGATGGCGTTACGATAAATAAATAAATAAATAAATAAATAAAGACGGAAGTCACCGGTTCCCAGCATGATATCATTTAAGTTTGTTCGTCAACCACTGATTAAATCTGTAATAACACAGATGGTGAATTTGCTGCTATTTTCAATGCATCCTGCTGACACATTGTTTTCATTCAGTCTTCACTTTTTCTAAATAAAATTTAAAAACTGCTATTTCTGATTTTAAAGTTTAAATTTTTTTTTACTGATTTATTCAGATGAACGGCCAAAAAGCTCACGCTAAATTCTTAACATGGATTATTCGATTTATTGTTAGTTTACTATAAATCAAATGTGTGACACAAGTGCGTATCAATTTTAAAATAAAATAAAATCGAGTGTATTGTTATGCATGCTTTGCATAACAAAGTATTCTTTAATAGCTTCCGTTAGACATAAGCAGGAAATAGTCTTATCAGGTAATGACATATGGTTTACAAGTGAAATAACATTTTCACTTTTTGTTAATTGCAAACTGGAATAGTATAATTTCTTATTATCTGGTGGAAGAATACTGACGATGACGTATGATGTATGTTTAGAATAAGAAAAGTACTTTCATCCAAATTGGTTAAAATCTATTTTCTGTTTAGGGAAATCAAAAAAGAAAGTTAATCGAATATCAAAACGAAGCTAAAAGGTGCGAGAGAGGGGAACAAAAATGTTTACTCTCACTACGTAATCTGACACCGCTACTACTAACATAGCCGTAAAGTATGGCAAGGTCATGACCACAATCACGACCCCTTCCTCCTACAAGTATATGGACTTGGTGGAGATTGTATAAAAATTGATAAAACATTTTCAGGGTTGGGCTGTACTTGCTGAACTATTTTAGATTAATTCTTTACTTTCGAGAAAGAATAAAATTCGATTTGAAGCAAATACGTAAAAATAAAACTGCATTTGTGTAAAATAGTAAGTAAACATTCTCACTTATGTGCATCAAATTGAATCCAAATTATATTTTCAGTTCTAAACCTTAAATATTTGTTTTATGACTTGCTGTACGTACCTGCGTTTTTTAATACTTCCGTTTAGTACGTGGAGGAAAACAAAAAGGTATTTTAAAATTAAAATTATTATTACACGATTTTTAAAAATGGATAAAAGCACAAGCATTCTGCAGCAATAAAACATGCATCACCACATTTATAAGAACAGAAAAAAGTACTACACACATTTTGTCAGCACGCACTTTACGTTGTAAAGAATGTTTTCTAACAGAATTTTGTAAGGCAGGATATGTGGCCTAAAGGTTGAGTTGCCACAGCGACCTGATTGAAACTTGGTCTAGAACAAAACAAAATATTCATAATGTAAAATGTGCAACAGTGAGGGACAAGAGAGAGGGGGGCATGCACTGTGCAACGCTACAAGATGACAAGGTGACAGTGAAACTGACCATTGTGTAAGTAACTAATTAACCACAAAAAAAGTTGAAAAGTTTTGATCTGAATAGAATATTAAACTGAAAGGTGGGAAATGCAAGAGGATTTCCCTAATCATTTATCTATGACTATTATTACCTCCATAAGGAAACCTACGCAGTACGTTTTCCTTTTTGTTGTTGTTGTAAATTTTTACGGTACTTTGAACATTAAAAAATATTTAACGTTCTTTTTTCTACATAATGTTATGATGACAGTAAATCAATTTGTTTGACAGCTATTTGGGTACAAATTACTGTGTATTAAATATATTCAGTAAATAAGGTAGTAATCACGACTCCGTATAAAATCAATTACGATTGAAGTTTATGGTACACTTTTTGGGTTTGACAGTCCGAGAGGGGTCTGAATCAAGATTGTAACCTGATTCTGAAATGTTCTCCTCTTCCCTGCTGTTCGCATAAAAATAATAAACAAGACCTTCGTTTAAGTAACTGGTCATCTGAAATTTCAGTCACTATATTTTTATGCATTTATATAATACAATTCGATTCTGAATGAAACCCGAGAAAATGAGGTCATTTTTAGCAACTCAAAAAATTCTTGCGCTATGAAAATCAAAACTGGTACCTAATTGCTGTATTAATTAATAAACGCAAACAAAAATAGCAAATACACTGATCTCATTCTGAGCGTTTGAAATAGAATTTTCTTGCTATCAGTATTCATCAAAATTTCAATAGAAATTTTTCAGGGTCGCAGCCTGCTGTTGCCCTGCACGGAATGGATTATTTCCGATGAACACATGCAGTTCCCAGAGCAACCTAGACACCTAGACAAATAGTTTTATTGTAACGATTTATTAAATAAAATTTAATAGTTTCAAATTTAAAAATTGTTTTACAAAATATTAATTTTACAAAATATTTATTTTTACAAAATATTTATTTTTACAAAATATTTATTTTACAAAATATTTATTTTACAAAATATTTTATAAATTAAAAACATAATTTCAATTTTACAGTTCAAAACATTCTTTCAATTTTACTGTACAAAACAAAATTTCAATTTTACTGGTTAAAACATAATTTCAATTTTACTGGTTAAAACATAATTTCAATTTTACTGATCAAAACATAATTTCAATTTTACTGATCAAAACATAATTTCAATTTTACTGTACAAAACATAATTTCAATTTTACTGTACAAAACATAATTTCAATTTTACTGTTCAAAACATAATTTCAATTTCACATTTAAAACAATTTCAATTTCACAATTAAAAACAATTTCAATTTCACAATTAAAAACAATTTCAATTTTACAATTAAAAACATAATTTCAAACAAACATAAAAATTCGTAATACAGTGAAATGCAATATAAAATGGTAAAAATCTAACACTCAGTGCGTTATTAAAACATAATTACATTAAAACGTAGTTGTAAAAAACTGCGTTTCAAGTCGAATTTCGGTTAAGCCGGCCAACTGTGTTGGTGACTTTACAACCGTTAAAAAATTGTCATTTGACGTTTTTCGATGACCCACCTTTACCAAAACAACATTTAATGAGCAACTCGTAATAAAGGCAAACAAATAGTAAATACCTCAATCATCAAACGGTGGCGCTTTACCGAAAACAGTTCCAACAATTGAACTTAACTCCAACATGTCGTCCAGGCTTGAAATTATTTCAGCTTGATCGTTGGAAAAGTTGGAATTAAATCCACTGTCGTCTTCTTTGTCGTCCCTGCTGATGACCACGCCAGGCATATTATCTAAAAAAAAAAAAAAAAAAAAAAATTGTAAACAATTAATTGCGTGCAAGTGTGAAGGCGTCAACTATCAAGATTAATAAATAAAATACAGCTACATACCGTCACTATAATCGCACACTGGAATTACAGGAAGAAATATTTCTTCTTTTTTGCACATTATTTTGCATCCTTTAAGGCGGTCTAAAAGTTGTTGCAACTTGGCTGTTGTAGTTCGCTCTTTGTTCAAAGCGGTGGCTTCATCTAAAAGCAAGCTGTTTGGCCCACAAAGTGCTGATTCGTCGGCAAAGCTCGAAATTAACTCAGATTGATCATTGGATACCGTGGTATAAACTCCACTGTCTTCATCCTCCATACTAACTTTCAAGTCAGGCAATATAACTAAAATACAAAATTGTAAACACCAATAAATGCAATATAAACAGAAAATAAATAAATAAAAAATAGAAATTAAATTTTCAGTTACACATGTCACTAGAATCGCATTCTGAAATGACAGGAACATCTTTTTCTTCCTTCGCACATGTTATTTTGCATCCTTGAGGGATGTATACGAGTTGATATAATTTCGCGTCCTTCGTCCGCATGTCTTTGATTTCTCTTAGCCCAGTTTCTTTATTCAAAGCGGTCCGCAAACGCGCTTTCCAGGTAACGTATTGTTTTTTATCGCCTTTCCGAAAACTCCCCTGCATCGTAATATAATCCTTTCAAACAATTATAAAATGTGTTCATTTTTCTCACTTAATTCTTACTTGTATGAAGGCTGATTCAGCCTCATGCCAATTTTTGCACTTTTGACGAGGCCACGGGAGCCAAAAGAGAAATTTCTCTTTGTCGTACCATTCAAATTTTTCGGTATTTAAGCCCGCGATCACCCATTTCATTAACTTTTTCTCTTTTCGTGGCATCTATTAAAAATTAAATAATTTGCTGCAAATCTCGAGACAAAAGTTTCAGCACTTCCTTTTAGTTGACATTTGAATGCTTTCATACCTTAGCAACTGCCAGTTGAAATTAAATTATAAAATTTGCCGTCGATGGCTGCATAAACTTACGCTCTTGGACAGCTTAACACGTTGTGTGTGCGGCTCTCACAAGGGAATCCCCCTTTAACGACTAAACAAGACGCATGCGCATATGTGAGTGGTTTGCTTGTTGCTTAGCAACGCCTCCCCAAGTTCAAGTCGGTGATATATTTTCAAATACAAGTCAAATGTCGAAAAATTTACAAATAATTAAACGAATAAAAATTCAAGTGTTTTATTTATTTTTTCTTGATTTAAGTTACATCACTCTGCTTTTAACAAAACCACATTTGATAAACTTTTTTTGTACACCGGAAATATTCTAGTCAATTATCGCTGGTTTAGTTTATTGGTTATCAACGTCTGAAAATCGTCGGGAAAGTTCCCGCATTTTATGTATTTAATGAACCAAAATCACATGCGCTATTCGAATGTTTAAGAACAACAAAGTTTGGGGATTCCCCTTTATGCACTTCAACCAATCAGAGTGCGAATTTGTGACATAATCAAGGTTATGGGGTTCGAATTTTTGTGGCAATCGTCCAATTTAAAAAAAAATAATAAAGTATACAACTTGAATTTTTTCATTCGTTTTATTTGTTTTCTTCAGCATTTGCCACGAAAAGAAAAAAAGATAATGAAGTGGGTAATTTAGCGCCTAAATACAGGCAAATTTGAATGGCACAACAAGGAGCATTCTCTCTTGGCTCCAATGCGAGCGTGTCCTGGTAAAAATTGTACAACTTGGAGTGACAACGAATCCAAGTTCATCGAAGAAAATACTATAAAGTTAACTTAATTCCTAAAATATAACAAATTATTTTAAACGATTACATTAAAATGATATGATAAAATCAATATGTGGCCTGTGGTCTGTTGCCTGTAAAGGGCGTTTCCGAACCGCTTTGAATAAAGAAACTGGGTTTTGAGAAATTTCAACGAATGAAGTATAGAATATTTTTTCCTCACTGTGGACAGGGCCGTCGAGAGGGGGAGGAAGCCAGGACAAATTCTCGGGGCCCGACTAAATTGAAAAAATGTTTTGTTTTCTGTCTGAAAACAAAGCAGGGATTAGGGAAAATGTTAGTTTATTTCTGGACATCTCTAAAAGATGTATGAAATAATTTTAGTCTTGTCGACTCTTACAAGCCAATTTTGATCATTAGGGAGATTTCTCAAAAATAAAAATACCGTGCTCTCATCCCGTTCACACGTTTGTCACTGTTCTAACAGCAGTTGTGGAATATTTATTTGTGTGATCTACTGAGCAATCAAGCTTCTACTTGCTGTACTGTATTTACATCAGTTGTAAATCCAGCTTTTTTGTTTTGGTATTTTATATATCGAGAAAATTTTTGTTTTCCTTTATTCTTGGCTTTGAGTTCAACTCACAAGTCAGCTAAGAATCGAAGTACCATCGCGAGCGGACCAAGACCTAGAGGAACCAAGTGCGAATGACTTAGAAGTGTGTATTTTTCCACTTTTCTTCATTCGTTTGTATTCGTTTGTATTTACCATTTTACCGTAAACTCTCTCATTGTGCGTGGGTCCCAATTAGACCACGGGTCTCTATTTAAACGCAGGGGAAATTTAAAAATTGTCATTAGTGTGTGGTCTCTATTATAACACGAGACGTTATAATAGAGGCACTGTGAGTCAAAAACGAAGCATAACGTTATGGTCGCGTTAACGTCGGTGATGAAGGGGTCGCCGAGGTCCCAGGCACAAAAAGTGCTGAATTAAACCCAACCGGGCATGACAGAATGCATTTTATTATTGTTTTAGCTACAGAAGGTGACGGAACTAAATTGGAGCTATACGTTGTGTATAAACAAGCTACATGCGAAGTAAAAGCCCTTCAATCCACTTTAATGTGTTGTTACTGGCCTATCACTCCATCAGACCGTAGGTCTCTAATAAAGTGCGGAAAAAACTTTATTTAGCCGACAGCGCGCGGGTGCACAATGAGAGTAGTATGTGAACAAATCGAAAAAGTAAAATCGAAAAATCGAAAATAATAAAAATAATAAAACTCAAATAAAAACTAAGCAAAACAAGGGTAAAATGAAAATAAATAAATAAACGCAATAATCTGTACATGGGGTAAAGGAAACAAAAGGCTGAAGAGGGGGCAAATAGGGTTTGAAGTTTGGATTTGTTCGAGAGGAATAGATGGAAACCTACGGTGGATGACTCCTCACCCCTTCAATATTCTTGAAATTACAGTATACAAACTCCGTATGAATTAAAATCAGAGAAATCGAAATACCTCGTATAATTTTGTTGAACTGCATCAGCATTCAACAAAATTTCAATAGAAATTTTTCAGGGTCGCAGACTGTTGCTATACGCACGATATAGATTTCTTTTCCGACGGACGCACGCAGTTGCCATTTCCAGAGCAACCCAGACACAACCAAGACACAGTTTTTTTATAGTAACGATTGTGCGTTAAATATTTATTGAAAGAAAAACATACATTTCAATTTTACAATGAAAAACATACTTCCAAACCAACTCGTAATAAAATACATAATAAACTTTTAAAAATCTGGCACCCTCAGAAAAATAGATCACAGTGCATTAAAACATGATTAATAAGTCAAATAGATCACAGTGCATTAAAACATGATTAATAAACTGGGTTTCAAGTCGAATTTCGGTTAAGCCGACCAACGGTGTTGGTGACTTTTCCGATGACCAGCTTTAACCACCTTTAACATCATCAAACGGTGGCGCTTTACCGAAACCCGTTCCAAAAATTGAACTGAAATCCAACGACATGTCGTCCAGGCTGGAAATTATTTCAGCTTGATCGTTGGACAAATTGGAATCAAATCCACTGTCTTCTTCGTCATCCATGCTGATGCTCATGCCAGGCAATATAACTAAAAAAAATTGTAAACAATTAATGGCGTGCAAGTGTAAAAACGTCAAGTATCAAGATTAATAAATAAAAATACAGGTACATACCGTCACTATAATCGCACACTGGAATTACAGGAAGAAATATTTCTTCTTTTTTGCACGCTATTTTGCATCCTTTAGGTATGTCTAAAAGTTGATACAACTTAGCTGTTCTAGTTTTCTCGTGCTTCAATTCTTTTATTGCGGTCTCTTTGTTCAAAGCGGTGCGCAAACGCGCTTTCCAGACCACATAGCGTTTTTTATCGCCGGCTCGGAAACTTCCTTGCATTCTAATGTAGTCCTTAAAAATAATAATAATTTTTTTTTAATTTTTCAGACCTGATTCAAGTTTTTAATGTTTCCTAACCTCTATGAATTCGGATTCATTCTCTTTCCACGCTCTACAGTTTTGACGAGGCCACGGGAGCCAAAAGATTAAGTTCTCCATGTCGTGCCATTCAAATTTGCCTGTATTCAGGCGCTCAATTAACCACTTCAGCAGTTTTTTTTCTTTGCGTGGCATCTGTTCAGTGGGAAAAAAATTTAGAAATGAAAATAAGAAGAAAAAATTTAAATAAATAAAAGTATTCAATTTGTTAAAATATCTCGAGATAAAAGTTTCAGCATTTCATCAATCGTTTCGTTTTCGCTGACATTTAAAACAGTTCATACCTTAAATTCTGCTGGTTTAAACTGAAGTCTAGAATTAACGTTGCTAACTGTCATTCAAGCGAACAAAACTTTTACGCTCACTCTGCAGCTTCGCTTCGTGTATATATGCTTTATAGGAGGGAATCCCCCTTTAACCAACGAGACGCATGCGCATACGTGAGCGGCTGACTTGTTGCTTAGCAACGCTCCCAAGTCTATGTAGATAATATATTTTCAAATCAAAGGCAAATGGTGGAGAAAACAAATAATTAAACGGAGAAAAAAATCCCTGGAGTTTTTTTATATAAAAAAAAGCTATTTTTAATATTTAGTTACACCGCTGCCATAATCGTTTTTGCTTTAATGGATTTATTTTTTTTTAAAACTCGGAAAATGTAAATTAGACATTTTCGACATGAAATTATAATTGTTTAGATTAATCGTTATCGCAGCATATTACACGAAAGGGTGAAGTGTATCATCATCCGACCTCAGTAATCTACATTGTAATATTTCATCACCCTTTTTTTGTACACCGGAAAACTGATCGATAATTTATCGCTAGTTTAGATTACTGAGTGTTCATTTTTTTTTTAAAAAAAAAACGTCGGTAGCGTTCCCGCATTTTATGTATTTAATGAACCAAAATCACATGTGCGATTCGACTGTTCGAGAACAACAAAGTTAGGGTTTTCCCCGGCGCACATTTCAACCAATCAGAGCGCGAATTTATGACGTTATCAAGGTTAAGTGATTCACTTTCTTGTGCCGATCGAACTTCCGTGCGCATGCTTGATTCTATTTTTAAAACATAACATCATTTAAAATAATGTTTTTACGGGATGTCTGTCATCTATAAATACCGAATAAAAAATATAGCAATGCACTATAAAAAATATAAATTTCCTTGTTATTTATTATGTTATTTATTGCGCACTTTCGACCACAGCTTCCAGTCCTTCAATCCTGGGTCATGTGTCATACTCAACGAATCACTGGACACGAAAAAGTTATCTGTGGTGTCTGGGCGACTTCGAAAATCTTAATCGATTAGTTGATCTCAAATCCTCACATGGCGCCCAAAACCAAGCCATATCTGCTACCTGCTACATGTCCGTTGCACTATAGGACTCAAGATTGTACGACTGGAAACACTGGTCACCACAAAAATATGTATAATTTGATTAATTAATTTTGAAGAAAAAAATTAATACTCTAAAGAGTGATCATTAAAGTTTAAAGTTTACAATGTTGCATTAAATGTCCTTGGGATGAAGTTTAAATTTTTATGAGATCGTCTTAGCGCAATGTTTTATTACTCCGCCCACTCCCTTTCATACACACACATTTTGTTTCTTCGATTACTTCCCCTAATTACCGCACACAATGGCTGACCTCTTGGTCTCAGGTGTGGACAGGAGATGCCCCCTTTCTGTGCAGGGCAGGATTTACCTATAAGCAGAATAAGCAATTTCTTAGGGACCCCCACCCAGGGCCGGATTTAGGTACTGCGGGGCCCCTAAGCAAAATTTTTTGGGCTCCCCCCCCAAAAAAAAAGTTTAATATTAAAAAATATAAAAAATACACTTACTAATTTTTCCTGGGGCAGTCGGATCTTTTTCTGGGGCCCTCAATCATCGGGGGCCCCTAAGCAGCTGCTTATTTTGCTTATACGTAAATCCGGCCCTGCCCCCACCCATTGGGGGCCCCGGAAAAAAAAATCCCATAATTTCCCACGAAAAGATGTCAATTACTTTAGATTTTATTTGGCAAAATTACAAGACTTAGCTCCTAATTCGGCGGTAGCTTAGCAGCTAGACATAAAACAAAAAGTAACTATAACTAGAAATGCCACTGATCTGGGGCTACATGGAAAGGTTTAGCAGCGCCCTCGTGACACTACTAGGAACTGCTATAGTTGAGTTAAGCGGGTTGCCAGTCACCTATGTTAGTTTCTCGTTGAGTTTTATAACCTAACTAACAGCTTGTTGTCTGCTTGTATTTTCGTTTGACGATATCGAACTGCACTGGAGAACGATCGTTCAGTAAACTGAAAAGAAAAAATAGAAAGAAATGGTATAATGATTTTGATGTTTTTATGTGAATGAATGTATTTAAATCGGAAATATAACATATTTTTAACTTTGTAAGTAAATTTTTTCTTTGTCGCATATGTATTTATATTTATTATGTATAAAGAGATAATAAGTGTATTTTTTAGATTTTTTAAAATTAAACTTTTTTGGGGGGGAGGAGGGGGAGCAAAAAAATTTGTGCTTAGGGGCTCAGCAATACCTAAATCTGGCCCTGTTTTTGTGATACAGGTGCTCAAGGAGTCTCCACCAAGAGCACAATGCTCGTCCCACCTCCTCATCAGTGCTGGATTAACCATTAAGCAAAATAAGTACGTGCTTAGGGCATTAAGGGAAGAGGCACCACAGAAATTGTCCATTGCAATCTGATAAAAGACTCTGCAATTAGAAATAAATATAAATACAGAACAAAATATAAATCAATATAAATATAAATAAAGCGGAAGTATGCAAAAGTAAACATTATTTTCCATCAATGAAAGTTTTGTTTTATTCAGAAATAAAATTCTATTTTACGAGTTATTATTGTCTACATTTTGAATTAGATATACAAGGGCATTAAATCTTTTCGTGCTTAGGGCTTCTGAAGGTCTCCATCCGGCCCTGCTCCTCATGAAAATAAATATAGCGTCAGTTAACAAAACTTCGAACAACCAATTCACACGATAATTACAAATGTCCTTTGGGACTTGATTATCAAATTGCATAGGCATCATATTGATAGAAATAAAGCAAGAAGCCAACTGGCCTCAACTTTACACCACTGTGCGTTGAAGTGCAGACTATCATTTTACAAATTGACAATTGTGATCTCTGATCTGCAATTGGTATAGCAATCGGGGATGCAGCGTGTGTGGTTGACGCGGGCCCATGAGCGTAGGGGACCCACGGAGGATGAAAATAGCGATTCTATATCTCGCCAAGTACCAGAAATCCTAACTACAGCTCTGCTCACGGGCTGCTGATCTGGAAAGCATTTTGTCTAACCAAACATCTATTTTACCAAATTTTATTATATTTTAAGAAGCATTACAGTTTTATGTGCTTAAATAAATAGAATTTAAAAAAAAAATGCCAATTAAAATACTCTTCAACGATGCAATTTTTCATTCATTGCAAACCAAAAACAGTTTTAACTGTATACAATCAGGCGGGTAAATAATTAATATGGCAATATAAATTAAGAGTATTGTGAACATTTTTATTACATTACTGATGTCGTTTTATTGTCCTATGTGCAAAGTTGTATTTAAAAACCCTTTAAACTATGAATCATAAATAACACAAAAATTAACTTCAATACACGTGCAGGATTACAAATTAAGACAACTCGCTATCGCATTTAAAGAAAAAAAACGAAAAGCAATTTCAAATTTTTGTTGAAATTAAACATTTTGCACACGCAAACAGCAAATTTTTAACAATAATATTGTACATGTTGCTGATAATTAGCAGACAAATCATTCAGCATTTCTCTGTAAACTTTTTAACTTTTCACAGCATACAATAAATCGCAGTAGGAGGAATGGGTAATTAATATTACATTTAGGCCTAGCACAAACTCGTATGAGCAACGGCCGAATTCTGTCGAAACACTTTCACTTAGCAATTCGCACCACAAACGTTTGGAAGCTTTTTATTATTATTATATTTACTTTTTCTGTCAAAATAAACATTAATTTCAGTCTAAAAATCAATAACAAAAAAATAAAATAAAATAAAAATAAAAAAGAAATACAATCATTTACAGCACCAAATAATTCTGCATTGCACTGTTAATACAACTTAAATGCATATTTTAACAAAATTTCTATTTTTTCAATGATAAAATCGAAGAAACTCCACTAATACACATCGATTGGCAACACTGGGAAAAGAATTATTGACAATTTTCTGCAAAAACCCTTTCATCGTCAGATGGTATCGCTGAATTAGTTAAAACACTAATTAAAAATTTAAAACTATTCCATCGTTTGAAATTTTCAAGTCCCTTTCAATGTGAAAAGAAAAAAAACGTAGCCTTTGATTGTTTATTTGATAAATACCTGATTTACAACTAGATCACCTTTGAGCTATTGGGCATTATCACTTGAATAAGGGAAACAAAAAAAAAGTGGGACAAGGGAGGCAATAGTGCAATTGACTTTTGATTTGCAATAAAACTAATTCTATCTTAAGGATTATAACTTTAACTTGAAATATTGCCCAATGCCTCCAGAACGATATCAAAATCGCTGTTTCAGGACTGACTGTACAGCAGAGTTCAATTAGAAAATTCTACCCAGAAAACAATTTTGTTTGAAATTGCAATGTTACTAAATTTAGATGACCAATTGCTAAAATAAGTGAAAACGATAAGAGTATTCAACTGTTTCTTCATTACAACTAACCCCCAAAACAACCTCATCATTATAAACCCAGCTTCGTCATGGTTTTCTTCATTTCTTAATAGGGAGAATGACATTAAGGTGTAGTGATCTCAGCTGTACAGAATATATCTTTAATGAAACGAACAGCACTCGACATAAGACAATTTGCTTTCTACACAATAAATTTTCCAAGCATGAATCCGAACATAAGAGCGGCAAACATAAGAGCCCAAAAGGTGACGCTGTTTACTGGCACAGTCTGGCTATGGAGGCTCGAAAGAGACATTGGGCCTTGAGCGCCAGCTAAATTACTGCCAATGGATGAACATTCGCCACCCATATTTGTCCTACGAAGGCGTAAACCTTCTTCCTGTAATGTCAACCAATTAAAACACTCAAAACTAACAACAAATCACAAATTTTTACATTGAGCTGCACATTAGTTTGCCGCAGAGCTGAAATCTCGTCCCGCAATCTTTTGTTTTCGTCTAGTGCTTTCTTCATTTCCACGTCAACATTACCAGCCTTAAAACAGACACTAATTCAAAATTAATTCAAAAGGATGCATTCAAAGCCAACCTTAGGAGATGCTTTCGGCAGAGGAGAATGAGGCTCTGATTTACTTGAGAGAGAAGGCTTAAGATCGGACTGAGACAAACTCACTTCTACATTGTTCTGCAAAAATTAATCGCAATAAATAACAAATAAATCACTCCGACAAAATTTCTCTCTCTCAAATCTTTAAAAAGGTAGGTAACCCCATTTTCCTAATCATTGCAAATGCTCTAACTGACAGGATGTGTCCATTCGAAATGCAAATCAGTTTGATTAAGTCTACTGTTTTACCTCGCTCGTAAAATCGATTTAATAACCAACCTGTGATATCTCCGTTGGCATTTCAAAAACACATTTCAATTTCGTATCCATCAAATTATCAGGATTAACATCCTTCCACTGCAAATCAATACAAATTATTACAATTGGATATGCCAACAATTCATCAAACTAAATACTCACGAGTGTTTCCTGTATAATATCTCCCTCAGGAGCGAACATAGTTTGTACCATAAACTTGTGTTTGTTTTTCTCGTTGGGGTCGTAATCAAATGGCTGAAGCATCACTACACATCAAATAAAAACAAAAACAATTACTCCAAAATCGAGTTTTTTTTTTATTTATTTATTTTCATTTTCGGTTATTCAATGAATTCAGCACGTAAAAATTGCATTCCTCTTAACTGTTTACTCTTAATTACAGTAATGACGATCGCTATCAACATACGAGCTTTTAATAGCGCACAAAAACATGTTTCCTCCATGTGTTTTTAGACAGTGATGTTGTGTAAAATACATTTTTTTGTGCCTCCTCCTTTATTTTTATTTTATTCAATAAAATTCAGCAATGTTTTTTTTTTTAGACAATTATAATTGCACACCTGCTACATCCACCGACGATTTCGGATCCATTATTCCACTGTTGGGGCACACACAGTACCTTTTCGGAGCTGTTGTTTTGACTTTGAAACATACTCGCCTATCTGTTGGGTTAGTCAATGACAAATAAGAAGTAACTTTATCCGTGAATGGACCTGCAAAAATTTTTTTTTAAAAATTAAAAAAAATTAAATACATATTTTTTTTCCACAAAAATAAAAAATCAAGTTAACTTCAACTTCGAGTTCAACTGTTATCACATATTTATTTTTATAAAAAAAAAAATGTCGCCAATTTTATCACTGGTAAATGAACACCACCGAATAACCCACATCTCGATCCGCGAATTTCCAGTGGTATTA
This sequence comes from Strigamia transsilvanica, assembly GCA_034701245.1. Classification (NCBI taxonomy): domain Eukaryota; kingdom Metazoa; phylum Arthropoda; class Chilopoda; order Geophilomorpha; family Linotaeniidae; genus Strigamia; species Strigamia transsilvanica. The sequence continues at coordinate 109,241 of JAQIXU010000007.1, read as the reverse complement.
CTATCCCAGATCGCCTTATTTTATCCAAATTAGTGCATAAGATTGGCGGCATCGAGGAAAACAGTTAACCTCAGCTTTGATAAGCTGCAACGTAGCATCATCAATGATGTTTCAATTCACGCTCATCATTTGCACTCCACTGAGCGAGTTTAATTTGACAAAAGAGCCGAGTTAATTCCACAATTGACTATATCGTTTGCATTTCCAGACGAAGCGAGTTTTTATCGTAGAATCAGCCTTGTACTTAGGCCTATTAAAAGCTAGTATAACAATATGGCGGCACTCACTATAAATTTATATCCTAGCCATTAAACACAACACTTACCTCTAAATCTGAGTTCATTTTGAGGCTCCAATATTAGCACTTGTTCGGGCTTCGACATTTGTTCCTAATAAACCAGTACAATCAGCGTAAATCAGCGCTAAAATTCACGTCACCACACACTTCGTTTACAGACCGAGCAGACTGAACCTCAAAAGTAAAATTGCCTACGGTAAAACCGAAGAGTTCACCTCTGACGTCACTGACACTATGCAATCAGATGAGCTGGCAACATTTGGCAGGTCTGCGACAAATAGGTGCAAAATGGGAAAAAGTCTTAACTTAAACTAGGCGTTAATAAATCAAAAACTCTTCGGTAGTGGTCGTAAATACAAGTTCAATATTCTCCGCTTGTATCCGGTACGATTGACGTCAATTTTAACTTTCCCTAGAAAATGTACGAGGCTCGAGGGATTCTCAGCCGGCTTGACAAACATGGCGTTATCGTATCCGGTTGAGATCACTTCACCCCCTCTTGTGAGAAAATGTTCAACCGATCTAATTTTACTGACTTATTGTAGCGCTACTTCTAGTGCTTCGAGTCGAAGTGGTTATATATTATGGTGTTGTTTTCGCCTATGTTTGCACCGGGATCGCGGTATAGTCCGCAACAGTGAATTGCACAGTGACTGTCGCGCCGCTTCAGTTTTATGGAATATCTCTTGGATATAATTGGTTGAAGATTTTTCGTTGCATTAAATAAGATGGCAGTCAGCACTATGGAATTACTTTTCTTTGACACCTTTTCTCACGAAAGCAATGAGGTTAGATTAATTTTGCAATTTAGAAATTATGTTTAATTGAATTTATTAAATGCTTTTTTTTTTTTTATCTCTAGGAGTTAAATTTGGATTTGGTTCAGTTCCCGGATCCCGTCTACATCAATGAAGTTCGCATCATCCCTCTGGGGACTCGAGTCCAGGCTGATTTTCCTGGTGGTGTTCGACTTGGGTAAAATAAATAAACAAAATGAAATAAATTTTTTGTTCTCAAGTAATAAACAAAAATAATTTTGGTTTTAGTGCCACGAATCCGTCGCAATTTGAGTTGGAATTTTTTGTTAACGACTTGAGTAAAACCGGTGCATCCACTTTCGAAGGGCTGGGAAGGTAATTCTAATTGAAAACATTAAATTCTGCTTAATATGTCGATTAATCTCATAATTTATTCGGTAGTTTGGAATACAAGCAAAATGTTGACATTCAACTTACCTTCAAGAAAAAAGTATTGATTATTTTATTAACATTTTTAAATTTATTTTTAGAAATATTGACTATCTTGTGAAACAATTTTTTTTTTCTTTTTAAAAGATTCCAACCGATGGTTTGGTTTTGCGAGGTTGGTACACGACTATAACGATTGCTATTTATGGGTCAATAAGCAAAATAAAAGAGAGAAGTTCGCCACCGCCACCACCACCACCACAAGCCACGCAGAAAATCCGATCCATCGGTAACGTTCTTAATCTATCACCTGTGCATTTTAAATTTATCTATTTTCTTTGGCGCGTAGAAAAAGAAGCGTTGGATGCCACACCCCACACGGATTGGGATCGAGATTCACCCTCGGAAACCGATTCGATTATTCAGTCTACAACTGAGCAAGTTGCATTCGCTGACCCTCACACGCCAAATCAAGAGCATGGTCACTATCCTGCAGTAAGTTAACGACGATATCTCACATTTTCGAGCCATAGTTTAACCAAATTTTGGTCGTTCAGGATCACCCAAAGCCAACTTATCCGGAGCGACCAACTTATCCTGAACATAAGTCATACGATTATGATTTTCCTTCAGGAAGATCTTGGTCGTCAACGGTGGGCGAACATCAAACAAATACCAGCAAATTAGACAAGTAAGAATTAGTCGCAAAAAATTGCATTTTTATTAATGATTTATGTATTTTTATATATCCAGTTTCCCCAAGGAAAGAAATGTATACGGGAGATCGTCTTACACTCGCGATACTTACGACGAGAAGAAACCTAATTGGGATCACAAAGATCGTGATCGCGACAGCAGGGATCCCAGAACTCAACAACGAGAAAAAGAAAGACCGCGGGAGGGCAGAGAGTACAGAGAAATTGATCGAGTTGAGTTTCCGGAATATGCTGTTCAAGAGCCGGAAAATGAGCCCGGTTGGGAGAAATCGACGGAACCGGCGGACAAAGATTCGGCTGCCTTTAGGGCTCGGTATCCGGAACGAGACGAGGAGCTCATTCCCGAAGCTCCAGCTGAACGTGAATTTCGGGAGCGAAGTGTTAAGAGAGATGTTGGGAAGGGAGAACAAATGCGGCCAGACAGTAAACGACCGCGCACTCCACCGTTATCATCTTCACCGAAAAGAAGACCTAGAACTCCGCCATTGCCGTCTGAAGGTGATCAGCACCGTGCCCGAGGTCCGTGTTCTCCACCGCCTCCAAAGGATGAAATGGAACCTGGTGAAGTTGCAGATGACAAAAGTGAGTTTGACATCGTTGGGCTGGAAGTGGAGTTAAATGATTGGATACAATAGTTTCTTTAGATTTATTTGATCCTTTGACACCGGATGATTCACCTGATCTAACAGTGGACAATCTGTCGGATGGTGAAATTCATGAAGGGGAGACGAATGACGGTGGATACAGCGAATTTATTTACGATGAAATTCTTAGCGATGAGGAATTTATGTCTGACGGGGAAGAAAGAAATATGGATCTCGTGAGTTTATTTCTTAAGTTGTATTCGTTTATTGTTGTTTTATGGTGTTTGTTTGTTTTTTAATAGCCGGAACTTTATTACGAGGACTCTTGGAATTATATTTCTAGTTTTAATCCATATCAGTGTGAATTGGGACCTCTTTTGGTATAGAATTTATTATTATTTTGAGGGTTTTAATTTTTTTAATTTTTAATTTTTAATTTAATTTTTTTTTTGTAGTATTTCTCAGATCCGAGTTTGACGCATTACGAGATTGAGAAGAAGAAAATGGGCTGTCCGCCTGATGAAATCGCTATGGAAACTGCTCAAAAATTACTCAAAACTTTGGAATATTTTGAAGATAAAGAACATTCTGAAAAGTAAAGTAAAAATTGTATTGTTGAAACCGTATGAAATAATTTTATTTTTCCTAGATGGGTTGAAGCAATGGAATTATTGCCCACCATGTTAGTTCCCGGGTTAGCAATTTTAAAGCAGAGCCCCGAATTGGAAGGTTTGATCTTGATTGTACGTTTTTTTAACGTTAAAATTAATTTATTTTAATTAACCAGGTATTGTGGATGTGCTGTTAGACTGGCTGTGTGAAGGTTTGAATTTCGAAAAAGCGGTGGAACAGTCGCAAGCTGTGTATAAAGTGCGACATATTAAAGCTGGAATTCGTTTGGCGATCGCATTATCGAATTGCGATTACGAAATGACGCATCAACTCTTAGTAAATATTGTCAAATACTAAAATATATTTTTTTAAAGACTTAACTATTGTACGTTTGCAGGAGAAGAATGTACAAAAAAAGTTACTGGACTTGTATGGGAAAGAATACATGGCATTGTCAATCAAATTGCTTATTGTTCAGGCTCTAGATGCGAGTACTCGGACTGAGGAAGGAATGAAATATTTTTTAGGAATAAGTAAAAATCAATTTGTTGGGTCCGAGCAAAAGAGCGATTATCAGAGATTGTTAAATTTTATTCTTGGGAAACAGGTTAATTTGTATATTCTAATGTCCGTTGAATTGAAACGAAATTTATGTGATTATTATTACAGTCCTCGAGAGCGGCAGTTGCTGTTTCTGCACTGTTGAAAAAAATTCATGTTTTTGAAATTATTTCTAAATTCTGTGGAACTGTAGAAAAGTAATATTTGTTAGTTTTAAATAGTGATTTTAGAATTAATTAATTTTATTTTATAGAATAATCGATAATACTGCAGTATTAGAAATCCCTCATACCAAACCTGAAAGTGCCAAAGACAGTGACAACGAACAGCCTAATACTACTTCAGCCGATAACGAAATTGAGAATTTTTCAATAAATTACCTCAATGATGACGAAATTGAAGACATAATTTCTTATTTAGTAGAAATTAATAAAATGCTTGGTCATGCCCAACAATTTATTGTATGTTTTGCCATTTTATTGTATTAATTCAATTTAGGTGTAATTTTTTTTTTCGCTCCATAGGCTCAGCCGAAACGATTCTTGCCAACCAAATCACAATTTGAAATGCCTGAGAGCCCTCACGATGCATTTCCAGGATTGTACAGTTTATTGAAAAACAAGTGAGAAATTTAATACTATTTATACAACAGTGCAATTAATTTATCTTCTAAATTAGACGATTTTTAGAGACACTGTTCATTCTTTTGTCTTGTCCTGGAGTTAACAGTCACGTAACGCTGTTTGACAGCGTCAAAGATGTATTGACAACTTTAATGCATTCTCAGCATGGTTTGTTATTTTTGTTAACGCAACCAGATGTGATGAACGGGATTATTAGATTACTTACACAATCACCCGTAAATATAATCAAATTGCAACAAAAAACATTCAAAAACTGATTTTTTTTTCTTTAAATCCTAACAGCAGGATGATGGACGTGACGAAGCTTCAGAAGAATCACCGCACCAATTGGGTCTTCAGTTGGTGTACCACTTACAAGTACTGCAATACGTGGATATGTTATTGGATTTTCACAGCAAAGGTAATTAATGTCTAATTTTAGTGACGTATTTCAAATACATTTGTTCAACAGACAGCACAAAGAAAGAATTGGATGATCCTGAAGCATTGACTGTTTTGCAGCCATTATACACAATGGTTTTCCTTCCTATTGGACGTCAAGTGGTTGTCGATGTATTGAGTATCGAGCATAACTTAAATGCTTTGGTGCCATTTTTGGAATTGACAGGTAAAGTCCAAGACAAATAGAAAAATAACAATAAAGATGTATTTTTCAAAATAGGTGACGAGCAAAATGAAATTAAAATTCGAAAATCAGCTTCAATGGGTTATGCGACTGAGCTGCTTTTAGTGATTACACATTACTCCGAGAACGTGTCTTTATTAAAAAACTTTGGAGAAAAATTATTAAATATTTGCACGCAAGGTATTTGATTTTGTTTTAGGTTGGAAAAATGACTTAATTTACACTTGTTGCAGAATCATCATCAAAATTGCAAGAAATAGTGAGCTGGTTTTCCGTTATGAAACGAATCCCCAGTTATTCTGCAGATGCCGCAGTTCCGTTATGCACCATTATTAAAAGTTTGATCGAAGAAGTTCTCACTTTTCCGGGAGAATTAATTACATCGGTTCGGATACTAAAAGATTTGTGCATTTCCCCAACAACAAATCTCAAACCGGAAGGTACCAAACATTTATAAATTGAAGTTTTTTTTGGTATGAGTTTTTATTTATTTATTTTGTTTAGAACAACGAGAAGAATTGAAATACCGATACGCAATTATTCAATTTATTGCAAATGATGGATTGAGTAATTTTATCACCATCTTACAAAAGATATGCGACGCTTATCAGTACCCCTATCCACAAAACTACGCTGTGATTGGACCGCAGTGGGGATTGTTATTGGCTTTAATCAAACCAATTGTATCGCTTATGAAACATAGTTTGTGTTATTTGATTTATTGCAGAAATTCAGAGGTTAGGATTAATATTGGAACTATATTTCAATTTATTACAGTGTACGAACATTTTTTTATACATTTTTTTTTATTTAGTACAAGGATTTGGTGGCTGTTCCAATTATTCTTCGTGTGTATTCATTTTTGAATATACTTCCCATGACATCATCTTTTTACCCCGTGGCACAAGGAGTATGTACTAATTTCACCACTGTATATAATTAAATGCGGTAGTTTCACATTGTGCTTAATTTCAGATTCAAAGTGAAATCATCGAAATTTTACTGGCTTATACACAACCCATAATGACCATATCCGATTCGGATGAAGGTAAACGAGTGGTTGTAATTGTTACACGTGGTAATGACACTTCAAACTTTGTTTTCCAGCTTTAAATAAGTCTCTTTGGTCTCAAATGTTACAAGAAGTACTTAAATTTGCAACGACACTCCCGAGTAATTTTCTGAGTGGAGTAACGATCTTGTCCGAATTGTTGCCGTTGCCGTTACCCATCCAAACACGAGAAGTATTTACATTTTTAATCGTAAACATTCAGATATTCATTATAGTATACATTTTAGCCTTTGACAAATGAAGATATTTTACAAGCCACAAATGCGCGGAAATTGTGGGGTGCACATTTGCATTCAATGAGCAATGAAATACGAGATATCATTAAAAAATTGTTAGGTAAGAATGCGTGAATCTTTAAATTAATTTCAAATTCAATTTTTATTGTTTTCAGGAACGAGTTTGCCACTTTTACAACAACAGTTGAAGCGCATTTGTGTCCAGTTGGCCGATTTGGCTGCCTCCTGTGCATTAGTAGTCACAAGGTATTTAAAAAAATCTTTTATTTTATTAAATGCATTAAATTTATTCATTTTTAGGGCCGTTTTGGATATCGTATTAGAAAACTTGGAAGAAAAAGAACCGGAAGATGTGGAAAATAAAGTGTGCTTCAGCACTTCTCATACCTATCGATTATTAAATATGCTCGATTGCCTAGCAAACCAGCCATGCATTAAAATTCCATTACTACAGTTGCTGCGTACAAAGTATGGATCGGATTGATTGGATAGAATTGTTTAATCGCAACATTTCTTTCTTTTTCCTAGCACAAAACTCGATGAGAAATACGCACAATTATTACCCAAATTAACTTTATTATTGAACACAGCTTCAGATAAAACGGTGCATCTACAAATTCAAGAATGTATTTTGGTAAAGAATCAGTTTAAAATGATTTTTTATCTTTTATTTATATTTATTTAATACTTTCAGAGCATATTTCAGTCACTGTGTGATTATGAAATAATTCTAGGCAGTGAAAATTCACTGTCTCCGTTAGATCAGGTAAGAAATGTGTTGAGATTAAAATGAAATCATTGAATTGAAAAAAATTAATTCTTCTCTGTTTAGTTGGGAAATGCTTTACCAGCGAAAGATCAAATGGTTCTAATATGTGCGGCACTGTTGGATCACGTGAGCAACACGAGTCACTCATTCAGCACAACTCTCTTAGCTTTTCGGACTCTTATAATGATTTTGGAAACCGATCTCGGATTTTATTGCCTCAAACTGTAAGAACATTTCAGCATTTTGTATTTGATTTGATTTTGAAACTTTTTTATTTAGAAATTTTGACAAAAAACCAGAAACTTTACACAGTATTTTGAATCGATATTCAACAACGTTCAACAAGGATAATGTTGACAGCGTCGGGTCACTGAATATTTGTTTAGATTTCTTTCGGTTACTATATACTGATGATTCAGCTCAGGTATTTAAGTTTGTGGATTATTTTTTTATTACTTTTTTATTAATTTTTCTAATCTCATTAGGGAGTTCCAAGGACTTTATTTTTTACAATCTCCGAGTTGGGATTTTATATTCAATGGAAAGTAAACGACGAGGAAGAAGAAATATCCGTGCATCCTCTTATCAAGATTGAAAAAATATTACAGGTATTAAACCCATTACGCGATTTAATGAATATTAAACTCACAAAAAATTTTTTTAATAGGAATTTGTTAAAGAAGACGACGCATTAGAAGTTCAAAGTGCCGACAATGTGAGCGCTTTAATTCTTCAGTTGAATAATGAAACGCCAAAAGTGGACCGTGGTAAGTTTTAAATTAATTGAATTAAATTGAATTAAATTGAATAAAAAAAATCAAAATTTTAATTTATTTTTTTACGATTTTCTCAGATTTACCTGAACCAAATTTTCTTCAACCTGACACTCTGAGTGCTCAGTTCCATGCAAGAGCAATATACGTGATTAATGAGACCGACGATGATCGGTTTAGCCCGACTTATTGGTTGCTGCAAACAAGTGCCGACGACTCGGATCAAGAAGTTGAACTTGTATCCTGCGATTTAGAGAGCATGGCCGAACGTTTTTGTCCTGGTTTGGACTTAAAAACTGAGCTTGGTAAAGAAAGTATTACAAAAGATAGTTTGTTACCATTGAAATGCAAAAAGAAAGGCGGCAATTCTCAAGGAACCACGCTCGGAAAGCGCAAATATCAACCGTTGATTAATCCCGGGCAGAAAGAGAGAAGCGGAAAGAAACCGTTCAGTACGTTTTTAACCTCTGTCGTGTTGATTTACATAATTGACATAATTTCCGTTTAATTTTAGTTGCACCTATGAGAGGCCGTGGATTTTCTCGCTCCGGAATTCATCCGTCGAGAGCCAACGATCCATTCAGATCACGTCCACCGAACACGAGTCGCCCACCTTCGATGCACGTTGACGATTTCGTAGCTTTGGAAACGTTTCATCCCAACGCAGTGCCGACTGGACCCACGAACAAACGTCCGAGCAAAGTAATTTATTCGAGACTGGTTGGAATTTCGCTCTTTAATAGTTGGTTTTTGGTTAGGACACTGGGAGAGGACGCGGAAGAGGAAACTTCGAAGGCAACCGTGCATTTGGGAACGCGAGAGGGCGCTTTCTTCAAACTCAGCAAGGTGGATCGTACAATTCAAGACGTGGAGATGATAAGAGTGGGCGTGGTAGTAATGAATGTGATTTTAATTTTGAGTTACTTTATTTTATATTTTCGTTTTGAGTGCACTTTGTCTCGATTTAACGAGTAGAATTATCTCACCAATCGACTTATTTCCGTAGGGCTTAATCGAAGCGTTTCAAGAGGTAATTCGGGCAATGTTTCGCCCTGGAACACTAGAAGCAATCAACTGTTACCTGGCAAAAATACGACCAAAGTGAACGTGAATTTACAGCGAAACTTTCCTAGAGGCGGAAGGTAATTGCTGCGTTTCACTTGTGTTTATCGCCCGTTTACAATTTTCATTATCAGCCACCTGGAGCCACGAACCGATGTGCGAACAACACCTGGAAATGCCAGGCTTCAGGAAACGTATGGGCGCTTTCAGAGGACTAGAGGTGGAAATAATAGCGGAAATTGGTCCGGATCCAGAAGCAAGGAAAGGACCGATGGCCGGTAATCCTAGCATTTGCACGACCATTGAGCCATAATTTTTACTGATATATGCGTATTTTTTTCATTGTGGATCCGCCAGAGGTAGACGAGATGGAAATCGACATGTTCGAGCACTCACCCGTTAAAATTTGAATTTTTTTTTTAAAGTAAACAAATTCTGCATAGCTTGAATTCATTTCACAGTCATTCTATGTCATTACGAACGTCTGTCCGTATAAATTTGAATAAACACTTTGCAAACGGAATTTTTTAGTTATTTCTTGACATTGAGACAACCCCAAGTAAAAACCAAGGTCAACGTGCGAAAATAGAGTTAAAAAGGAAGGGTAACAAACCACGTTCAAGTTCATTCACCAGAAAAAGAAAAGTATAAAAAGGGAATTTGATGAAGGTGAACGTACAGAAAAATTACCGAGGAAAAAAATGGCACTTTAGACTCGTTTTTCTCTTCTGACGCACATAAACAACGTAAAACCACTGACCAGCGGACCGGTATCCGTAACTTAATACGATTTATTAGGAATTGCAATCACGCATTAAGTAAAAATTCATCCGTATTTCATTTCCGTAGTTAAGAAATTATCTTTCAGTATTGAATTTCTTTTAATCCGGTTTCGTAACTCATTACGTTTTTCGTTAGTTGTTTAGTTGTTTTATTGGTGTGCTTTACATAATAAAAATTTTGAAATGTTAAGTTTCTTTACGTGACCATCGTATTGGAATATATCTATTTTTAAAAAAATGTAATTTAAAAACATCAAGGTTGGTCAAAAGTGGTTTTTCCATTTCTGTGAATGGTGATAATCATTTTAATAGGATGAAAGGTGCTTCCCTGACGTATTTGCTAACGCGTTTCCATGGTGACGAGTGTCAACTTCCACGAAAGCCCCAAGCGCCATACAGCAAAGGTTTTTACGGATCCAGTTCTTGTTGACCTCGCATCCCAACACCCTCTCTCCTTCCTGAGACTTTGACGTCACGAGCATTCACCAGGCACTACTATTTGAACCCTGTGCTGTGAATCCTGGAGTCTCACACGCTGCAGGGAAGGAAACTCAGCGTCGCATCATCTCGTCTTGACGTCTGCCCACAGGTAAGACATGTATTCATCAGCCACTTTGTATTACATAACTCGCCAAATTATGGTAGCGCGGGCTTTAATTTTCCTATTGTCTTTTGTTTTTCCTGTGTATTTCAATGCAGTTTACGCCTTTTCATTTATTTGGGGAATATTTTTTAAACGCACTGCATCAAATGAATGATAATCCAAAACTGACATCAAAAATCGTATTTTTTGGCGTACATTTTATATTTCTCATAAAATATTTGTTTTTTTTTCTAAATAAATTATTCAAGCACTTTTTTTTTGGTTGAGTGTGATTTCCTGTCAGATGAATGAATATTGCAATTGCACCCGGAACAAGACTTCAAATTCGAAACCAGTTGATGACTATGTTTATTCATGCAAATTTTGTATCAATCATTTGATTCCGGTCAACTGAATAGTTTGAATAGAAAATACGCCGCTTCTATCCGAACACCTCTATAACCGGCAATTTCCTTTCGTTTCTAAGTAAATCTCCAATAAATACAAAAAATAACAATAAATAAATAAAAAAAATATTTAAAAAGGATAAAATTGATTGAGGATAAACTGGAACACGGTTTTTTCTTTCTTTTTTTTTTCTTTTTTTTCTTTTTTTTTCAAAACATAAATAAAAAATTAAATGGATTGAGGGAAAAATCGAATGGTGTGACTATTGATCCAAAACTCAATGAAGGTCACGTTAATTTAACGACAAGAAATCGATCTTTGCTCGTTTGCTCAAAGGAGCAAACAAAATTTCAAGAGATTTAGATGACTCGGATAACATGAGGAAATTTTAGATTCTAGACCCTATTTTATGAATATTTAAAAAAAATATGTAATTTTTTTTTTAAAGAGAAAAACTAATCAATTCAAAAACGATTTTTTGCTTCGGACAAAAACAATTTTTATTACATTTCATTCATGTAACAAAAACTGGGTTATGTCGAGGTAGTTAGGCCATGTCTAGTTCTACAGCCCAATTTTAAAGTTAACATACGAATATAAAATATAATTTAAAAAAAAAATCTTAAATAATTTAAAAGATAGAAGCAGGAATATTACTTTGGTCATGCAGGTAAGCCCGCTTTTCCAGTTCTTGTAATTAAGAAGTCGATTTGTATTTTTTTTAGCTATAAATTTACTGTTTACATTTGCCATTTCCATTCAACATTTTGTTGCGTGCTTTGTCAATTCGTTTTTCCATGAATATTAAACTACGTCGTTATTATAGGCTGAATTTCATGCGAGTTGTTATCACTGTGGTCAGAATTGATTGCGCACAGTCATAGCAAATTTTCACTTATCATGTTAACATCCTTTTTGGCAAACTCTGGGAATTAATTATTAATCCCTTTATTTCAATTTTGTTATTTGTTTGATTGTGCAACTTTTTTACGCGAAACCCCTCAAGGATTAATAAAATAATATATATTTTCTCTCTCTCTTTTTTTTTTTTTACGTATTGTCCGTGATGATAATAAAAAAAAGTAAAGTAAATAGTGATTATGACGTCTGATTAAACACAAATGTATTATCAAATTAAAAATTTCTTTGGCAAATGGGAACAAAACCAAACTCCACCCATTCACCCGCGGCATCATTGTTGAATTATATTTAGTTTTTTTTAGAATAGTAAAAACTAAAATATTTTCTCCATTGAATTTTATTTGTGTAAATGAATGAATAGTTAAATACATGATACATTTCCTTTATAAATCTTTTCCATAGATTTCAAGTAAACATGGTGGGAAATCAGATTTTCGTCTGCATCTTATCGGTAGTCTCTTCACTGACCTTGGTCCATTCCAGTGACCCGTAAGTTAAGACTTATATTTACTGATAAAAATACTTTTCAAAAAAAATTACGGTATTGTGTGTTTTAAACTGATCTTTCTGTTTATTTGTAGATTGTACACAATATCGACCCCTAATACGTTTAGACCTAATAGCCCTTACCAACTTATCATTACAAATCACCAAGCTCCTGGGCCTATTGATGTAATAGTGGAATTAAAGGCCGTGGACAACAATGAAACAACACCTCTAGTGGCTGAAGCGAAGGTTGAAGTTGGAGAAACGAAACTAATTGATTTCCTTGTAAGTTGTGTGTCACTATTACAATATTTTTTTTTAAATACTATTTTAGCTGTTGTTGGTATTGCGAAATATTTGAATCCGGGAAAAAAAACACAAAATAAGTTTTAAAAAATTAAATAAAATTATATAATATCGGTCAAAGGCGTAGAAGTTTAGTAATTTTTAGGAAATATGATATTTTTCCTGTTAGGTTAGGAACTTTTCTCTGACATTAATCCCCAATATTGCCGTGAATAAATTTCACAAGTGCACTCAAATGTAATAGCGGTTTACTATTATTTCTGTGATGCAAGTAACGTGCTAATAGCGCCGACCTTGATTGGCAACCATTATGAATTACACACTTTACTTTATGGCTTTAAAGACGCATTTTGTGTGAAAAAAATTGAAACGATACCACAGTGAAAATAAATAAAAAAAAAAAAAAACGTCACGAAATATGGGAATTTACACTGAAAAAAAAAAGAAATGTAGAATTCATTAAATGTGTATACCATGAAAGGCATATGAAATTAAATACAAAGTTGTTGCTTTATAACTAATAAATCTATTTTTAAATGTTAAATGATTCTAAATCTGATTTAGAAACAACACATTTTAACATTTAAAAATAGATTTATTAGTTATAAAGCAACAACTTTGTATTTAATTTCATATGCCTTTCAAAGCCATTTGTTTAATGATAAATGTATGTACCTCATTAGTGCATTATTGTTGCAATTAATCAAATTATTTATTTATTTTTAACTATATCAAAACAAAATACCAATACTTTTTAATTCCCATGATTAATCTCATGGAAGATGGCTACCACTTCTTTACAGGGAGAAAAGATTTTTATCTTTAAAAATTGTATTCTATGTTTATTCATCGACCAAATTTGCTAAGTCTTACTCCGACTAAAAGCTTTGGTTGGAACATAAACCACATTTGAGAACGTTTAGTTTAGCTGAGTTATTAATTTAGGATATTTTAACCCATTCACTAATGCAAAGAGGAGTTTCCTCATTGTTACATATTTTAGAAGATATACCAGTATTATAAAATTCATTTATTAAAATTTCTTCCTTATAAATCTGATGGTAAATTGCACTCAATAGGTAGGATCATGGAGTTCAGGACTGTATTCTTTGACTGTCAACGGCAGCGGTGGCATTGAATTTTCGAAAACAACAACACTCAGTTATAATGCCAAAACATTCTCAGCTTTTATTCAAACTGACAAAGCGGTTTACAAACCTGGACAATTGGGTATGTCTTATTGGGAAAAAAATATTATAAAATGACTGATTTAATTTATAACTGGTTTTATTCTAGTTCACTTTCGTATTATTACAACTGATGTCATACTAAAGCCTGTTGACCACAAGGAGTCAAGCATTTACATTGTTGTAAGTTCTGGTCTGCGAGATACACATTTTTAAATATTCCTTCATTTAACATTGAAATCTGCAAAGATGTTATTGTATTTAAAATTTTATTTTCTCCAGGATTCGCAAGGAAACCGTGTGAAGCAATGGTCAAATGTGACATTCGAAAAGGGAGTTTTTGAAGAGAGCTTGCAACTGTCAGATCAAGTAATTCTGGGAGATTGGCACATTAGAGCAAACATAAAGAACAACCAATATGTTAAATATTTCACGGTTGATGAATACGGTGAGGAAAAAAAACTCTCATTCGGAAAAATTACAAAAAAATTCTTACAATTTTTATCCAAATCCAGTTTTGCCAACTTTTGAGGTCATAGTGCGACCACCACCTTACGCTATTTACAACGAATCCACTATTTTAGTGACCGTTGAAGCAAAGTACGTTTAATTAAATTAATAAGAAAGAAAAAACAGTTTAAAGCACATCCATTATTTTAGATACACCTATGGAAAACCAGTCAAAGGAAAAGTTCTTGTAAACGTGACCGATTTCTACTGCAAATGGCCGTGCTCTCCATACAACATGAAACCATTCACAACAACAACATCGATCGACGGCACAGCCGACATTCAGGTCAATCTAGTCCAAGATCTCGCCCTTCCCGATTGGATGCGACACGACAGACGTTTCGAGATATTTGCGGAAGTAACTGAAGAATTGACCGGTCGCAAACAGAACAGCACCGGAGACATCACGATGTACGACTCCAAATACAAATTATCCTTCTCCGACAGTGGCAATTTCAAACCCGGTCTTAAATACACGATTACAGTAAGCAGAAAACAAAACAAAAATACATAGAAACATCCGCGAGTAATCCGTTACTTCTCTAGCTTCAAGTATCGCTGCAAGATGGAAGTCCGATTCTCGAAGATGGTGAAATTAGCGTGAATTATTTCAGCAGTTGGAATTCTCTAGCCAAAACACTGAACTACACCATCCCTCAAAACGGTGAAATTGATGTCGAAATAATCCCGCCCGAATCGACTGAAAACCTAAGATTTGAAGTAGGATTAGAAAATAAATCCCATTCATAAATTTTACCATTAAAAAAAATTTCTACGATTGCAGACGAGTTACAAAGGCGCACGAACCACGTCGTACGTTAGCAAGGCGCAATCACTGAGCGAAAGATATCTACAAATTACACTACTCTCGGAGAAACCCAAAGTAAATCCTCGTATTTAAAATTTAAATTTAAATTCGAAATTATTCGATTTTTAATAGATTGGCGACGAAGTCGAAGTGCTCGTTGACTCCACCAAAGAACTCAACGACAATCTGATAGTGCAAGTAATCGGTCGTGGAAAAATTCTGCACTACCAATCGGCCGAACCGAGCAAAAGCAAGAGTCAACGATTGAAATTTAAAATCACTCCTGAAATGGCGCCCAAAATTCGCGTTATTGTTTACTACGCAACGTCTTGCGGTGAAGTGGTTGCCGATGCACTCGACTTCTCAGTCGAGGGGATCTTCAAAACCAAAGTATAAACCGTGTTACGCACCCTTTTGATTAATTTAGTTAATATTTTTCCATTTCAGGTCGAAATTCACGCAAATCCCAACTCGACGAAACCGGGTTCTCCCGTCGACATCAATATTCAAACCGAGGCTCAATCCTATGTGGGTTTGTTGGCTGTCGATCAAAGCGTATTGCTGCTTAAATCTGGAAACGACATCACAACGAGAGAGGTTTTGGACGACCTTCAATCGTACGAAATCGGTCGTCAATCCTATTACTCGTACAGAGACGGCAACTACATGATCCGTCCATGGAGACCGCCATCCCCATCAACAATGCAGTTGTTCTCTGTAAGTTTAGCATTTAATATCTCCGTGTTATCGATTATATTTAATCTTTTCGTCAATTTAGAATGTCGGACTTGTGTTTTTCACCAATGGACTGTTTGCTCACATTCCGTCTTATGGAGGATACGGAGGTGGAGGCATGTATGAAGGTGGGGAGATTTATGAAATGGATGGTATGTGGTGGTGGAGGGTGCTAGGGAATTATGTGGCTTCACTCTCTTCGGTGGTGTCGTGAACAACTTTCGAGATCAACCCTAGAAATTAATTTCATCGATCAAAAGTGTGTAGAAGCTGCGCCCTTTAATTCGGGGGTAACTTGACCAACTTTTGCTATGAAACTGTGCAACTCAGTTAGTTCCCAGAGTACTTTTCTCCACATCTGGAGTCATCCGACAAACTTTCACTAGTTATCATGAAACCGTGCAGGGCATTGAGGTTGTGACTCCCAGGAGTGTTGGAAGTGCGTGGCAGTTGTACCAAGGATGATACACGAGTGTGATTCCCTGTAAATCACCCATCCTAGTTACTGACCAGGCCCAATGCTGTTTGATTTCCCATCCATTTCAAAAAGCGCATTTTGATACAGTTTATATCCAAGGGCGGGCTCTAATCACTAAATTAAATCACTAATATTGTGTATTAGTCACACGTAAGAATAAGTATGGCTCTTAAAGCAAGCAAATTTTGATTCATTCAATCAAATGTTTAAGAGCTATACTTCTTTGAAGTAAGTTTTTTAATTTCTGATTATAATTTTTCATGTGTGGAATGCAGAAACTGTTCGCTACAAGAATAGATTGGGTAAATAGATTTTTTTAATGTATAAAATAGCACTTTCTCGAAAATTGCGCACGAAAGTTTTCTTTTCTTTTTCTCATTTTCATTAGAGCAGAAACAGAACAATGTATATTTATTGTAATGATTGATTTACAGCTTTGCCGCGTCCAGCAGTGCAGTTTGCACCTCAAGCATTTGCATCAGGTGCCCCTGCGCCTCCTCCACGGGGTTCGACTACCCCTGCTCGACTACCCAGTTCCGACACCTTAATGGAGCCAACAAGAGTCCGACGCCATTTTCCAGAAACGTTTTTATGGACGAATGCAACGGCTGAGTAAGTTGACAATTTTTTAATAAATAATCGGAAGACAATTTAACGCGATTTTCGATTTCAGTGCTAATGGGGTGGTTTCGATCACCGCGAATGCTCCAGACACCATCACTTCGTTTTTCATCACTGCTTTTGCGATGAATGAACACACCGGGTTGGGTTTGAGCAAATCACCAGAAAAAGTAATTATTATTTTTTTTTGGAAAATTATTTCACGTAAATTTTTTAATTTTTAATTTTTGTAGTTGCAAATCTTTCGCCCATTCTTCGTTGCTCTCAATTTGCCATATTCAATTGTACGTGGCGAAGCAGTTGCTTTACAAGCTCTCGTTTTTAACTACTTGAAAGAGGATGTGGATGTATGATAGATTATTCAAATGGTGATTTAGCTCAGTATTAATTCTATCATTTTTTAAATTTCAGGCTGAAATCACGTTAGAGAACGAACAGAATGCTCTGGAGTTTGTCGAGTTGGAGAACACTGTTGACGAGGAAAACACGTCACAAAAGAAATTGACAAAAACAATAAGCGTGAGATTGCTAACTAAAAAAAAAAACATTAACAAATCAAATAAATTATTATTCTTTTAGGCTAAGGCTGGAGAAGGAACTTCGGTTTCATTTTTGGTGTCGGCTAAAAAACTCGACTACATCGACATTAAAGTTGTAGCGAGATCGAAAGTTGCCGCCGACGCCATTTTGAGAAAACTGCTGGTTAAAGCTGAAGGCAAAAAAGTGTATTCGAACAAGGCATTTTTGGTCGATTTGAGAAATCAGTCATCGTTCGAACAAAAAGTAGCGATCGAAATTCCAGAAGATGCGGTTAGCGAATCCGAAAAAATTGAAGTGTCCGCCATTAGCGACATAATGGGATCAACGATCAACAACATCGATCAACTACTGCGCATGCCGTACGGCTGTGGCGAACAAAACATGCTCAACTTTGTCCCCAACATCGTCATCACCGAATACCTTACGAAAACGAAGCAATTGAACGACGAGATCAAAAGCAAAGCTCTCAGATTCATGGAGTCGGGATACCAACGAGAATTAACGTACAAAAGAAACGACAATTCATTCAGCGCTTTTGGCAACAGCGACAAAAACGGCAGCGTTTGGTTGACGGCATTCGTTGTCAAATCGTTCGTGCAAGCTAAACACTACATCACCATTGACGACGCGGTCGTGAGCAGTTCTCTGACCTGGTTGGCCAAAAACCAAGCAAAGAACGGATCCTTCCACGAAGTTGGGGAAGTTTTCCACAAAGCGATGCAAGGTGGATCTGGAAAAGGCTTATCGCTTACCGCTTATGTTTTGTCCGCCTTTTTGGAAAGCAAGGTACGAATTTATCGACGAAAATGGAAAAATTACTTACCTTATTTTTCTTCTTAAGGGAATCGAACTTATTCCTGGAACTAGTTCCGTGGAAGAAGTCGTCAAGTCGTCTTTGGAGTATTTGGAAAAGGAACTGCCCAACTTGAAGTCCGATTACGATCTCGTCATTACCACTTATGTTCTGCATTTGGCTGGTAGCAAGAAAAAGGACGAGGCGTTTGCAAAGATGAACAAACGGGCGAAGACAGAGAAAGATGTTAAGTACTGGTCCATACCACTTCCGGTTGTCAACAGTTCGGTATCTTACTACGATCGACCGGCATCGGTTGACGTTGAAATGTCAGCGTACGCCTTGTTGACTTACGTCCAGCGTGGTCTAATTCCGGAAGCCATTCCCATCATGCGTTGGTTGATCTCTAAAAGAAATTCAAATGGCGGTTTCGAATCGACTCAAGTACGTCGAAATAAAAAATTAAAAATTTTCTACATACTTACCGTAATTTTGGGTTTTATATTTTTTTCAGGACACGGTAATGGGAATTCAAGCGTTGGCCAAATTCGCCGCGGCTTTGACACCACCTGCTGGCTCGAAATTGGACATCTCAGTTTCGTACGGATCGAACAAAACGGACTTTTCAATAACGAAAGAAACTGCACTAATTCTTAACCGCGAACAGGTGATTAGATACTATTCCGGTTTCGTTATTAACTTTATGATTAACATCTTCATATTTAGTTGCCTAGAACTACACGAGATTTGACAATTAGCGCGACCGGAAACGGAGTCGGAGTGGTTCAAGTTTCATGGTCGTACAATGTTATATCAACCGAAGAACGTCCCGCATTCGCAGTTCACGTAAACTCGACTGATGTAAACGGAGAATTGATCGTTAAATCATGCGCAAAGTAAGCTCCCGATAAAATCCAAACATTTCTTGAAACTAATTTCAAACTAATCCATCAGATATACCTACAAAGCTAATGGAGAAAGCGGCATGGCCGTTATGGAAATCGAATTCCCGTCCGGTTATGTGGCGGATTTAGAACATTTACCATCAATAGACTCTAAGAAGAAAATCAAGCGAGTAGAAACTAAAAATGGCGACACCAGTATCGTCGTGTATTTCGACAAGATTGGAAAAGAAGTGTGCACAACAGCGAGAGGTCATCGCGCATTTAAAGTGGCTAAAATGAAGCCTGCATTAGTCCAAGTATACGACTACTATGACCCAAGTAATAAAAATCATTTAAACCAAGTAAAAAAAAAATAAAAATTACTCTTAACAATTTTTATTTTAGTTAAACGTGGAGAGCAATTCTACAGCGCACCGGAAACTTCAGTATGTGAAATATGCGAAACGGAAGAATGTAAAAAGAAAGAATGTGTTAAAGCATAAGTGCGAGTTTTAAACTTTAAAAAAAAAAAAATCATTAATCATCGTTTGCACTTTTTAATATCAGCATATAAAATAAAATGTTTTTCACAACTATGTAAACAATGTTACGAATAAAAACAAGAAAACGGAAAAAATTTTGCCAATTCACTTTAAAGTTTTATTTGAACTGAACCACCTTACAGTGAAACTAATTTTACCTAGCCAATGGATGATGGTTTTGTCTTTGAGAATGTGGATAAAAATTTCCTAACAAAATAAATCAACTAACCGGTTTAAGTCTTCTTCCTGCAAAATAGAAAACAACTCAATAGTATCGTACAGTCGCAATTACTCGAGCGGCCGAGCTGAATTCTCACAAATTACGTTGAGATGATGTCATAAGCAAATTGCTGGCCGTCATAGCATCGGGGAAAAGGCTGTGGTAATTCAGTAGCGGGACATATGCAGCCGTAATGACTTTTCCCGCAAACCATCTTCCGTGAAGAGCGTTGACGGACGCCACTGCTGAGGCGATACTCGGACATTTCACGTACACGTTACCCTGGGGCGAAGCTTTATCCACGAAAACGTGTAGAACGCCTCCGTGCTTGTTACACTCTTCAACTACGTCATCTCGGATTTCGATGTCCCAATTCGGATTCGTCTCTCTGTTAAACACAAATTTTATACGGGAATTTATTCACGATCTACTGCACTACCGACCTTAGACTACTTTAAAAACAAAAAACACTAAGAAAAGAGAAATAAAAGTTATAAAAATTGCATTATAGAATTTACATGCTGGGATCAAACATGTTGGACAACATGAAGCACTGCGTCGCGATCGGCGGTGTAACACTCTGTTGTCCAGGCAATCCTCCAAGTGGGTTCATGTTCAACGCGTTTGCAGCAGCAGGTGGAATCTCGAATCCTGTTCCTGAAATACACAAATAACAAATTAATAAAAATAAACAACAACAATATTTTTAAAAACAAAAAAATTAATTAAATTTAAACTTCAGTTTTTGGGTATTTCGTAATCTGCATGTTACTTAAGTGTGGTGCACGAATATCTCATCATTAGTCGCTAACAAATTAAAATTACTGCCAAAATCAACGTTCAATTTACCTTCAGCCAACTTGGCCATCAACTGCAACCGTCCTGTTGCACCTAGGTCAATGCCAGTACGATCCAGTTCGTCACTATCCAGGAATGATGGACCTTGAGAGGTATCGGTACGTTCTGTTACGTGACCAACTTTCATCGGTCTTCCAGCTAATTCAAAACCATTTAGTTGTTCTAGCGCTTTTTTAGCATCTTCTGAATCATGGAACTGTCAAACAAACAAATCCCAAATTATAAATAAATTCATTTTTTTCAAACACTATTTTGTTTCCTCAACTTACTGTTATAAAGCCGTAACCTTTAGAGCGACCTGTCTCAGGGTCCATTATTAACTGGATATGATCAATCTTCCCAAAAGGTTCGAAAATTCCTCGCAACATATCTTCGGTGATATTGAAATGTAACGACCCCACGTACAGACGCATTGGACCCGAACTGCCTTTTTGTAAATTAGACGAGGATGCAGCTGCTCGGTTTTTTTCCGCTTGAGTCGGTTGAACGATAATGGGTACACCAAGCAATTTTTGACCAGCCAAACCCAGAGCTAGAGGCACAGAATCAACTTCACCAAATTCCACGTATGCGATTCCCTTGGAACGCCGCGTCTTGTTGTCTGTAATAATCCTCACATCTTTCACCTGCAAAAAATAAAAGAAATAAACAAAAAATAAAAATAAAACACAAAAAATAATAATAATTACTCTTCCAACAGATGAAAAGAATTCCTCTAAATCACGTGCTCGAATCCGTGCTGATAATTGCATGCAAAAAACAGTACGCTGATCACGTTCCTCCGGTGTTAATTCGGGTTCGGGCGGTCTGAAAACAACATTTCCACCATTAAGCCACATTCACCCAATCTAAACCACATTTTCAACCTTATTATTGGGCTTGGTGACCGTCGTCGTGACCTTTCTTCGCGTCTTTCGCGCCGTGGAGACTTAGAATGTTTTCGATCTCTATCTCGTTCATCCCTTCGTCTCCGATCGCGGTCCCCCCTTTCATGACGTTCCACCCTAAAAAGAAATGCATAAACAATTAGCTCCAACGCCATAATTTAAAACATTAAAAAACTTTTTAGTGATATCAGATATAATAAAATGGATTTTTTTCATCGTCAAAACCTTTCGGTGTGGTGCATGATCTCTCATCATTTATCGCTAAAATAAGCTTCAACCTCAGAACTAACAACTCACCCGGATCTATGGCGGTCACGATCACGGTCCCTATCTCTACCACGACTACGACTCCTACGACGCCGGTCCCGATCACGTTCTCGACTATGGCTTCTCGAATGGCTCCGCTTTTTACTTTTCTTGCTCCTAAACAAAACAAAAAAAATATTAACTTCCAATGAGCTAAAACAAATATTAACAAACTTACGACTTGGATTCCTTCTCGCCGTTTTCTTTCGATTTAGCGGCTTCATCCTACGGTGTCAAAAACAGCAGACATTGATGACAGGAGCCAGGGAAAAAGGAAACAGGAAAACGTAGAAAAGAAGAAAAAGGAGGGATGGGGAAAAAACACAAAAAAGAAAGAAAAAAAAAACTCCAAATTAGTTAAATTATTCTTTAGTCTACGTTTAGGTTACCTTAATTAACCAGAAGACACTCACTGGAAAGAAAACATTTAATTTCTAGTGTAGGGCCATTTAGTTAACAGATTTCTTTCTTTTTTTTTTAAATATAAAAATAATAATTTGCTGGCACTGCGATAAAGGGGCGACAAACACACAAACTATCAAAAGTAGTCTCATTCACGCACATATCACTCGAGAAATAAAATTCACACGGGAGTTTACCTTTTCTTTTTTTTTAAAAAACAAAATAATTTTAAATAAATTAAAAATTAAAAAAAAAACACCTGCATTTACAGTCTAATCAATAATTAAACTGGTCCCACCCAAAAAACCCAATCGAATTCCAAAATTGCTATTATTTTAGTTTTCGCTGAACGACTGCTAACCACCTCTTCAACAAGTTGTTCCGCTTAGTCTTGCGATGATGATCCAGAGGAAGGTTGCCTCCTTGTCAACCCTGAGACGAGAGGAACGGGAGACCGTTTGAGAACTCGTCACTAAACATTTTGCAATTACATTTTTATACATTTATCATTTTAAATAGCAAAAAAAAAAAATAAACCAATCAAAAACGATTTCTTTTTTTTAAATTTTGCATTTTAAAATCTAAAATTGACAACAACAAATATAAATTTATATTTGCTGTTCAATTGTTTAATTCATTAAAACAAATAACATTGAAGCCCTATTTGCTCTACCTCGTGTGTTCCATTTTTCAACGGTACAAAGCTGTGGATGCAAGTTGTACATTTTGAATGTCATGTGGGGGTCTATAAGATACAAACGGGGAAGAAACTTATAAAAGAGGGGTTTTTTTTCACTTTCAAACTTTCAATTCATCCCTTTATAATGTTTCCACATGTGCCAGCAACTGTGGAATTGAGTAGAGGCCCTCGTGTAGGTTATCTAAAGATATACTGACTGCTTACCACGAGTTTCCAATCTAAATATTAAATTTACCCGTAGTTAGCAAAACTCGTGACTAGCAGCTCAGCGGAGCAAAAATAGGATAAAAAACATGTACCTAGTAATTTAACCACGGCAGCATGAAGTTAGTGTACCAATTACCCATCTTTAGCTTCATGCTAACATGGAAATGGTGCAAACTTACCTTTAAAATTAAAAATTTGCATTAAATTAATATTTAAAAAGACTTAGATTCTACAGAAACACTTTTCGTATTGCGCTTTAACTAGTTTCCTTTCCAAAATAAACAAATAATTTGAAAAACAAGTGTCCAAATTTTTTCTTCATTTTTTTTTTGAAAAAAAAAAAAAAAAATTTATATAAAAATCAATATACGCAATATATATCGTTTTAAAGAAGGCACCCTCTGCTTCTCGGGTTCTAAGGGGTTGAGAGCTTTAACCTGCAAAAATTGCAGAGAAGGCTTTTAACAAAAAATATTCAAAATATAAATCAAAAACACAAATATTTACGTATTCTTTGCTTTTACCGATTTCCAACGTATCGAATTAATATAAAATCACCTCTCTCCCCTACAAATATTCACAACCAACTCAAAGTGATTAGACTCAACACGGTAGTACAATCCCAAAAAAATAAACGTTTAAATTGGTAAAATAAAAAAAGTAAACTAGAAATGCATGCATTTGAGACGACAACTTCAATTTTTAAGCAATTTTACATCACTTAATCGAGTCAAATTGTAAAATTTTATCAGGTAACTTTCTATCCATTTCAAAACAAAATGGCCGCCACGTTCGTGCTAGCAATTTCAAGTCGCCGCCTCGTGTTTACTTACTTATATAAAAAGATTAATAAAATTTAAATTACACAAACCCCTTTCATATACGGTGCTTCGAGTAATGCTTCTACATCTAGATCGTCAGCCATGCCTTCTGCTTGCGAATTAACCATGCGGTTTATAAACCTAACAAAAGATCAAAATTAGGCTTAAGTGTTAGGCTTATGGCCGTTTCGCAGTTTCAACGCGCGTGCAACTATTCGAACAAAACTTACCTAAAAATATACAAACGAATCTAACTAATGTTGCAGTTGCACGTGTCGTTATTTTTAAGCCCTTATACCGTCCCAAAACGTAGAAATCGGCGCGCATACATCGTAGACGTGGAATAATGGACCAACCAATCGGTCAAGCACAAGGCGGCATTGCGTGCGAGAGCGAGAATTCTGGAGAACTGAAAATAACGACCAGCACGTACAGATTAAGTAACCTTGCGTACAGTCCCGACTAATCGAGCGCCTGTTACGTAAACTCGACTACGTTTGCCAGGTATAAAGCCGTTGTCTCCACCTGGCGACGGCCTGTGGAGTGTGTCGACAAGACGAAATGTCCGTATAAAGAATACTTTAATCTTTATTACTAAAATAGCGTAAAATTAACAAATTAAAAATTGAATTTTCTTACACGTTATATATATTTTTGATAAATATTTGTCACTATTATTATTATTTTAGTTATAAAATTAGAAATGTACTTAAAAACTAATATACAAGAAAAGTTTTGTTTAGCAAGTATTTTAAAACATATTTACATAATGAATGTGAATTAATATGTTAATGCTAATGAAATTTCAGATTTAAATGAAGTCTTTGGAAATGTATGAGTTCATATTATTTCAGTGGAAATTTCTTATAAAAAGTACTGGAAAAAGACAACTATTGCCAAAAGACACTCGAACGCACCAACAGTGGCCGTTATTTTTAAACTGTTGTTGTTTTCATTTTCTGCCGCTTGCCGCTCTTCAGTTTCTTTCCTGCATTTAGCACTGTTGCATTCGTCACCCTCACACAAATCGCACAATGTTGCTTGTGGCGCTTGGAAGAAATACCGAGCGGCTTTAGCTATTAGCAAAAAAAGAAATCACTGATTAAAAAATGCAACAGAAAAACACGTAAATCCCATTTAAGCATACCTTGATCGTAATAGTCGTACACGTACACAGCAGTTGCTTTTTGTTTTGCCACTCTGTACGTTCTGTAGGCTTTGATCGTTGGACAGACCAATTTATTGTCCAGCTGAAAACAAAACCACGAAATGTAAGAATTTACCAATTTAAAAAATTAAAAACCCACCTTATCAAAATAGACGACAACAGTAGTGTCCCTATCCTTAATATCAACACGCTTAACTTCATCAACTCTGTGGAGAGCTGGCAGCGAGTCCCTGTCAATCACAAAACCAGAGGGAAGAGTTACTTCCATGACAGCCATGTTGCTCGTGGCTCCATTTTCGGCATATCTAAAATAAAAACTTATTACTCAACGTTCACAATTAATAAATACATTACTTACGCCGCACAAACATTTAATTGTAACCGATCCTTAGTGGAAGAGCGGTCAACAAACGGATTAACTTGGAAGGCTGGATTTTCTTTCGACACCATGATGTTATACGAATACGAAACCTAGAAAAATAAACAAACAAATAAATAAATAATGACAAATAATACATTTGATTTAAAATACCTGCACTATTGCAAAACCTCTACCAGTAGCAGTTATATTGACCATTTTAACAGTGCTCGGTATCACTTCTTTCATTAATATCATGGAATTTTCCTTTTCAAGATGAACATTCTTCTGTTCGTTGTCGTATTGAAATGTTACGTCAATGTATATTTGCGCATCAACAATTCGCTTAGCCAGCATCGTCAAAGCTTGTATCCCAACCACGGTGTCCTAATTTAAAAAATTAAAATTGTAAACATCGTAAACATAGATCGACGTATCGTACTTGTGTTGACTGAAATCCTCCATTCGCATTTCTTTGAGTAATCAACCATTTCATGATCTGAATCGAACCAGGTAAATCGCTTCGTAAAATGTACGACATAAGTGCGTAAGCCGTCATCTCAATATCGATGGGTGTAGCTAATTTTATTGTTTCTGCAGTCTCAGCACTTGCGTTTTTCTTCCAATATCTCAATTCCCCCGCACTGATCGATTGAGATTGGAGTTTCCTGAACGCTGCATCTTTTTTCCCGCTGTTTATCGCATGAAGTGCGTAGCTGACAATCGCTAAAGAATACGGATCGTCAATAGATTCGACTTGGTCTTCGAGTAACCGCAAAGCTTTTGTCATTTGCGTACTGAATAGTCGTTCAGCCTTAATTAAAGATTAAAAGACAATAATAATAAAAAATGACAGATTGCGCTGAAAATGTCGAACTTTGTACCTTGTTTTCCACGAAAGCGAGAAGTACATAGGCGGTCAAAGCGAGGCCTTTGCCCGACCCTCCTTGTATTGCCTTATTGCTCACTGCTCCTACTTCGGGGAAGCTTCCATTCTCCAGTTGCTGCCCAATCAGCCAGTACAGCGATCCATTTACAACTTGTTCGTCGATTGCAATGAAATATTTTGCCTGTGAGAATGCTCGTATCACAAATGCTGTCAACCTGTATACAATACTAATAATTACTCGTCCTTTGTCTACTAAATTATTGTGCGCATTACCAAGTACTGCCGCTTTGGTCACGGCCTCCAAATGCACTGAACGAACCATCCTCTCTCTTGTATGTCAATTGACGTTGATAACCTAAAGTGAATTAGTTAATGCTTTGTCACGTGGTCAGATTCAAGACATGCACTCACCGGTTTCCATATTAGTGAGTGCTAAACTTTTAACTGTCGGAGTTAATTGTTGAATGGTACTGAGGTAATCTATGACGACAATATTGGGCACTAATCTAATCATATTCTGTTCTCCACATCCAAACGGTAATTCTAAAAGATTATCGAAGTTGTCAACCATCGGACCCATAATATCCGCTATAGTAAATAAATAAAAATTATAAGTATTCTGCATCGTAAAACATTTACGCCGTTTACCAATGGTGGAAATTTCTACTCTCTCAGATCCACTGACGGCGTTTTTTGGAATGGTGACATTAACAGACACGTTGAATAACGACGAACTCCTTAAATCAACTAAGAACGCTTTGTTTACGGATTGAGGTACACCTTCTGGCTGAAATTTATTAGAAATAAACGGTGTAATCACAGGTAGTTTGTTTAATATGAAGTAATTTCATTTTACCTTGACTAGCAATTTTTTAATTAACGAATCGCTTACTGCTTGAGAGCGTGTTTGAGAAGTAGCCGTTACTTTTATATCAATATACCCAAGCTCCTTCGGTACAACCATAAAGTACACAGTTGCAGGTGTTCCAGATTCGACCTATTTATAAGTAATTTCATCATTAATTACATTATAATCACTTCCGAGTTAATAACCTACAGTAACTTTCTTCGTTTTAGTACTAACGGCTTCAACTTCGTTAGCTACATCCTCTACTGTGACAAAATCAAATTGATTGGTGCTTTCCAACGTAACAATTGCCACGATTGTTTCTTTCATGTAATTAAATATAACGGCTTGAATAGCAATCGCCTCATTTCTTATGACCGCATAAGGCAAATTAAGAGAAATGAAAAACGGGCGAAAAATTGTCACCTGAACAAACAAAAAAAAAACGATAACAATTTTATCGAAATATTTAAATCCAGTTTTAAAAAAAGATTAATTTTACCCTCAATGGACTTGGAGAAACAGCCAAACCAGTAAACATATCGAGAGAAAATGCAGAAACAACCCAGGAAGTAATGGTGTCTGGCGCTTCCCTGGTGAACACTGCTCGGCCATCTTCCCTGTAAAACATCATCACATTTCAACACTTTATTCAGCTTAAAATTACCATTCAGAATTAAATTACACTCAAACAAAATGAATAATAATAATACTTCTTGCACATTACACTCGATCAATTGCTACTTTATTATTTATCTCTTATTGCCAACACCTACCCAGCAGTTGCATTACTCCAAATCCACGTTTCAGGGAAATGTTGCCTCATAATTGGTATAATGCTGCCATCCAGCGGATCTCTAAATCCAACTTCAGCCTCTTTTGGTATGTAATAATCTCCAACCGGTTTACCCTTTTCATCAACACCTGGTCTTAATTCACCTCCCCCTCGTGGCATTACTGTCGAGGAAAAGCAATACAATCAAAGCTTTTTCTCCCCAATAAGCAGCGGGTTTTAATTTCCACCGATTAACCGTGTTTTATAGTATTAATGTAGCTTTATCAAGTGTTTAAATAATGTTATTGCATGGATAAATTGCATACCCGGTAGTTAGATTAAGCCAGAGCCAGGTTTCCGGAAAATTAGATCTAATGTTAGAAGTAGCTCCAACAGTTTGATCGATAGAGTTGTCAGAACCATCTAATCCGGGGTCATTAAGCCTTCTAAACGTTACTGAACAAGCAGAGTTGATTAGTTGCAGTGCGATGTACGGTAATATACACAAGAAACTTACTAAAGTTGTATTCTTCATAGACCAAAGCATTGCTCATCACCATTACCCCAGCATCCTAGAATTTGTCAACATTATCTAAGTGCAATTAATTAATATCTATGGTTAACTGCATACCTTAAACACTTCACTCGCTGTTGCTGAACCGGGGAACCATATTGAGCTGTAAATAAGGTCGAGATGGGATTTGGGTTGTTTTCCGGTGTCAAACATTTCTAATTGGTGGATAATCTAAAACGAAATGATTTTTATGTTTGTATAAATCGTTTTGTATAGTTCGAGTACCTCTTCCTGAGTGACATCATTTCCAGATTTAAGAAAAAGAACACTCTGATCTACTGCTAGCAATCCAACGAATGAATTAGGTTGAGTTGTTACTTGGAAATTAATTGTATCTCCTGGTTGACTACCATGCTTATTTGCTTTCAAGTCGACCTAAAAAAAATATTTTGGTAAATTTTAGTTTTACACTTATTTTGGGGCTAAGTTAATTACAAAATTGCGGAAAACGCCTTCCACTTCAAAACTAAGACCATCTGCAACAACTTCGCCGTCGGATGTCGTATAATAAATGATAAATCTTGTTCGAGGTGACATATTATTCGTCGCTACAAACTTAACCGCGATACTTTTCTGACCACTGGCTTCAACTTTGTCAGCAAAAACAATATCACCCCTGCCCAATACCTAAAAGAAAAATAAAAAATAAAAATGTACTAACGAAGTAACAACAAATCAAAGTCTAACTTACAACAACGTTAAAACTCGGCATAGGGGCTGTTGAGTTGACATGGATTAACACTTCCTCACCAGCCTAATATTAAAAACTAATTGTTAATATCCGTTTGTAACCGTCTTAAACCATTAAAACTACTTTTGCCTTCTCTGTCATAAGTACAGCTTGAATGTAAGTATTCGAAGGTGATTCAGCACGCCGAATTGGGGGAAAATATTGTTCGATCGTTTTGTATTTAGCCTTAAAAATAAAATTTGTTATTAGGCAAATTTAACACCTTTCAAGTTATTTTATTACGATGATAATAAGCCTTTGAATGTTATCAGCTAATGGGGGAAATATTTCCAGTTCGATTGAGCCGTTTGTAGGAATTCCGAATTGCATTGTTTGGTATAAAGAGTCGTCGTGGCCATACCCATATCGAATGACGAGTGGGTTTGTGGAATCATTAACAGGTATGTCGTCATTATCAGCAACCTTGACCTAAATACAAAATAAAACAATTGGATTTATATAATATTTAAAAGAAAAAAAAATTTATATTTACAAAGGCCGAAAACTTAAGTCCTGGTTTGAAGGTTTCTGAATGTTTAATGAGTTCAATTTTTTCTTTATATTTGAACATTCCTATCACTCCGGTCGTATTTTCTCGACGTTCGGTTACAGATTCGGTGACAATTACTTCGAAACGAACCATTCGATGATAATCATCTTTCAAATTCAATTCGTGTTGTAAATTAAATGGTACATCCACTTTTCCGTCAATCTGTTAAGAAAACAAAACAAAAATAAATAAATGAAAATAATAAAATCCAAAACATGAATAAATAAAATAAAATAGAAATCACACAATACCTCTACTGTTTTTCGTAAAGGATCTTCGTAGTACGTACGAATTTGAGGTGATCTAACGAGTGGAGTTACCATTATGACGGCTTTTCCTTTCACAGGTTTTCCATATGTATATCTACAAATAAAAGTATGAATATTTTAATTTAGTGAAAAATAATATTCCGCTTACTTTGCAGTTATAGTTGCTACTATATCCGACTCGGTAAACGTTGCATAATTAGGCAAATCAATTCTTACATCGAATGATGGCAAAACTGTAACAAATATTCAATTAAACTCCTCGACTATTGACATTATTTAACAATTGTGTACCATACTCAGCCACAGTGAATGATTTTTGATATTTTTGATCCTAAATATTAAAAAAAAAAAGAATCAACATTTTCCTCTAATTTTGCCTAAAATTAAAATTCATTTAAATTCACCAAAATGTTCACTGTAATATTCCAATCTCCAAGAACTGGTTCATCAGACAAAGGCATTTCTGTACTAATTACTCCTCTTGATGTGAATAACCTATTCCACTGTTTAACCCTATTGCCATTACCATCCTACCATCAAAAAAAAAATATTAGTATTAAAGTTGCAATAATTATATTCATCACTAACAGTAACAAAAATATCCAGTCTCTCTGTACCAGTTGGTCTTAAGGACGGACTTACGACAATTACTCGAATAAGAACTAATAAATAAAAAATAAAATAAAATTGTATTAAAACTTTTTATACATTTCGGTTGTGAAATCAATATTTTTACCTGGTTGCCCGGGTTTGTAAATGGCTTTATCAGTTTGTATGAAAACCATGTAGTTTTTATGTTCGTAAGTGAGTGCGGTTTCATTAAAAAAATTAATCCCTCCTGAGCCAGCTACTTTCATTGAATAATTTCCAGTTCCCCACATGCCAATCTAATAAATATAAAAATACAATTTAGTAATAGTACAGATTCTACTTTCGATATCTGTGTAAATGTAATTACCACAAAATTGATCACTTGATTCTGCTCTGATTGCAGAAACACGTGCTGCTCCGATGAGACCAAATCACCGGCATCGCTACGGCCGCCCAAAGTTATCACCATTCGAACAGGTTGCGTTACATTATGCACGGATACGCTGACATGATAATCCAAAGCCGGACGGAGAACTTTTGGAGCTACAATTGTATAGTACCCATTTGCCGCAACAAAACCGATGCTTAAACAGATGGTTAGGTGTAAGGTGAATAAACCGTTGAGGAACATTGTTGATTGTGCACTCAGTCGAGGTTGAATGTATTCTGAAAGAAAAAATTTGAATTTAGAGTTTTTCTATTTTTTTTTTCTATTTCTTTTCCCCGCCAAGGTCAATTTCCTGCATACTCCCACCTTTGGACGAATAGTTATATATTTAATAAAGTTTTAGGAATTCGTTGAATCATTATTGTTTGGCATTTATCTTAATTCTTAATTGCACGGTGTGCGCGTGTGGCATTTTTAATATAAATACATAATGATTTAATTCATGTGAATCACACTTTTAACTTCCTGAATTCCTTATATTCGTGTTCAAGACATAGAAAGGTTTCAAAGGGTTGTTGGTGCAAGTTCACTCTGAAATCAAGGGGAGGGTGAAAGGTTTCTCAAGGTCTTCAACAAAAAACGTGAGGTATAAAATGTAAACGGAAAAATTAAAAATAATTGGATATATTCGCGTATAGAAGGCCGGGCAAATAAAATTTTTTTATTTAAAAAAAATAAGCTTTTCGTTATATATTTTTTAAATTCCGGGGAAAATAGTTGCTAGGACAAAATTATGGGCTGAATTTCGTCGCACTTGAATTTAAATTAAGGCGTGGGTGATATTATGTAACAGCAAAAAACAAATGTTTTTTTTTCTTCCTCTCAATATACCATGAAGAAATATGTTCCCTTGGAACAAATTTGTCCATTATTGTCTTCCAGACTACTGCAATTATTGTAATAAAAATATTTTTTCAATGCAAGTGACCTAAATATTCATTTTCGACCACCTTCTACATCAAACAACCTACATGACACTTTACCAAAAACTACTGGAACCAAAGAAGGCTAACCCAAATAATGTAAACCATGTAACATTATAGTTAGGATATGGATAAACAGTTTTTGCTTCAGAACCGGTACTAAATTAACATTTTTATAAACTTTTACTCATGTGGAAACTTTTATTACCATTGTGCAACAAAAATTTAAAAAGTCACTAAAATTTATATGCTGGGGTAGTTTTATGGATTATCCTATTCATTTTGGATAAAATAACTTACTTTCTAGCACTTGTTTGTCAATTTGATGATTTCACGCCAACAGTTGAGTTGTTCACCTGCGGGCTGCAGCGAATGCTTGAGTTGCCTGCATGTATGGTATTTACAAAATAGCGCCACACCTGACACTGTCATGACTGGAGTGATTCAATTCAATTGCAGTTTGCTCATGCATTTACTCACATCCCATGTGAATGTATCATCAATGCATACTTAAAATTATTTGAAAATTTATACCGGTACGGTAATAAAGTTATACATACAATAAATAATAAGTTTTAATATAAACTCAAAATTGTTTATCTCTCCCAATTACGTCTATTTAGTTTTATGTTTGTTTTTTTTTAAATAAAAAAAATTTAAAACGAAATGTGGAAAACAAAATCTCCTGCCATAAACTTCAGAAAATTGCAACTGCATCGTAATTAATTACTCAATCTTTCAACAGCTGGCGCTATCCGATATGGCAGTTACTGCTCGAGTTGCTATTTTATCTCATTTATCTTTTCTCTCCAACAAAAATGGACTCGGAGACAGAAAAAATAGACGAAATAAGAAATCGTATTAAGAATTATGCCGATTTCCCCAAACCAGGAATTTTATTTCGGTAAGAAAATGTGGAAACAGAACACGACGGGTGTTCTATCATGAAATCGAAATGCAATAACTTATCATTTTTTTTCTTTTACAGAGATATTTTCCCATTATTTTATGAACCTAGAATTCTGACTAACGTCATTTCGCTGATGGCCGACCATATCACGAAAACTAATGGTCAAGTTGATATAATTGCCGGAATAGAATCGAGAGGATTTCTTTTTGCAGTGCCTTTAAGTTTGCGACTAAACATCCCATTCGTTCCAATTCGTAAAAAAGGAAAGTTGCCTGGTCAAACAGAAAATATCGAATTTCAGTTGGAATATGGAACTGTGGGTTTATTATTTCTCATCTCGACTGTTTATTTTTATTAAAAATTGGTTTTTATGCCAGGATACGCTAGAATTACAAAAAGACACCATCAAAAATGGACATAAAGTTGCCATTATCGATGATCTTTTGGCAACCGGAGGTCAGTAAATAAAAATAAAGATTAATTTTAGCCTTTAATTCCTGCAACTAAAAGAAAAATGACTAGAAAATTAACCGCATTGATATTTAATCCACGTTTTTATTTCATTTTATTAGGAACTCTTGACGGAACGTGTAAATTAGTAGAAAACGCTGGTGGAACTGTAGCAACTTGCCTCGTTCTAATTGAGCTATTGGCCTTAAAAGGGCGTACAAAAATACGCAACCCGGTGCACTCGCTGCTCAAATATCCATAATCGTTTATATAAAACATTCAAAGTTATTTTTAATTAATACTTTAATCATGTAAAAATTAAAAACACAAAAATCAATTGAGAATTTTTATAAGATCGTTTAATTTTTTAATTTCATTTGAATGAAGCTTAAGTTAATCATAAGCAAAGTATAAACACTTCCAAGGGACATTGTGGTTCGAAGTGGAAAAAAAATCTACAAAAATTTACATTAATAAAACGAGAAATTCAATTACTCAACACTTTACAAAAATTATAAAATGTCAAATTCAGTCTTTTTAAATATTACCTAAGTTATCTAAAATCCTCCTCTTAAGGCCAACACCAAATGTAATACAGAACCTCCTTGCACTTTATAATCAGCAGCAGTTTTCTCATCATTCCTGGACCAAAAAAAACATTATTATTTTAAGAACTTGCACATTTTTTTAACGTTTGGTAACTGTTTACATTTGTTTTCCACTAAAAATTAACCGTTGCTGCGCTGGTGGGATGCCTTCTTTTTCTTCCACTCGTTCTTTGATTCGTTCCACCTACGCACAAATACTGTTACAACACTTCATTTAATTAAGCAGTTACCAGCTCTTACTTTATCTGTTGGTTCAATGTCAATTTCTATCTGAAAACATTGAAAATTGCGTTAGGAAACGTGTGTTGTATGGTCTCAAAAGCGCTCACCTCTTTGCCGGTCAATGTCTGCCATTAATCCACGAAAATGAAACAAAAATTATCGTAATTAATATAAAGACGTTTAAACAATATATTGTAAATTCTAACCTTAACTTTAATCAACATAATTAGTGATAAACGAAAATCGTCGTCGACGCCTAATAACAGAATTGTTTTATGTATGACTTTTCAATTCGTATATCGCCGTCTGGTGAGAAAGTCAAGCGTGAGTCCAAGCCTCAGTTTAAAAGATACTGCCTTTGACAACTATCGACCTCTCTTGTTAAAATTCTGTATGATGGAATTTCTGATAAAATAAAATGAAACAAAATTAAATTAAAACACTAATTTGTGTGTGAAATTATACGAGTCAGTTGATTTTTTTAATTTTTTTTTCGTGATAATTTTTATACATTAAAATCATGAATTCATACCACGAATGTTAGTTGAAATGAGTATGTTCTTTTTAATGCTCCCAAGTTTCATTTTTATTTTGTAATAAAATAAAATAAAATAAAATACTGTAAAAAGGCTAAATCATTGGTTTCCTGCGCTCAAACGCATGTAAATTACCAATAAGCGTGCCACAACGCTGTTTGGACCAGATGGTGTATAACGAAGAACAATAACTTGCAGGTGATGGAGAGGGGGGAAATCCAGAAGGGTAGGAACTAGGACCCTCCATTCAAAGTGAGATAAAATAACACTGACCAACCGAAAAATGTGTGATAAGAAAATTTGCTGATCAATCATTCAAAATTGTACAGTAGATAACTTATACAGTAGATAACTTAAAAAAAAACTGTAGTACTTTACATTTAGATAGAAGAATAGAGTGTAAAGTAATGCTTATGTATAGTGCAGTAGACGATGTACTTGAAAGTTAAGTAAACAGTTCCTGAAAGAGTTAACCGTTCTGATTTCCATAAAAAAATGTACAATGCACAGAATGTAATCGCATTTCTGACCTAATGGATAATCACTGTTTATTTATTTGTTTTTTAAACCCACATCAACATGTAAGAACGAGCAACTTAAAAATTTATGTGCAGTTTTTCTAAAACATATGTTGAGCATATGTTTGATGTCTTATGAATTCCCACAGGATTAGACTACTGTATCTGTAGTTGGTTTGGGACTAATTCGTTTAAGTATTTAATTAACAAATCTAAAGTTTTGTGCTTTTTATTCTCGATATTTCAATAGTGATTCATTTTAGGGGCTTCTCGTCAGCGGGTGTTTCAATATTGATGACGTCGTCAATTTTTCAGGGTTCAATTTTTCAAAGTGAGAAACCGAGGGCGCGGTGGCTGATCTTTACTCAATTTGGATTAGATTTAGATATAAAAGTGAATGTGAATACAAAATTAATAAAAGTGTAAGATCTACGGTTCATACATATTTCTTATTTCTTTTTTCACGATTTTTTTTCCCATTCATCTCACATTCCCAGACGAAAATTATTCATTATTAACAGTTATTATAAATTTTTATTACAAACTGAAAATAGATGCCGTCATCAATTATTTTTTTTTTTGCAGGTTTCCTATTTTTTTGGATCGTTTTTCGCTTTTTTTTTTATCTAATGCAGAGGAAACCTTGACCCACTACCTACATATCACACACGGGTTCAATTTTCAATAACAAATTTTCGCTTTTATTTTTTCAAGTTTTTTGCTGTTAAATTATTCTGACAAAATAAAAAAAACAAAACAATTTATGGTTTAATTCCTTTTCTAATTAATTATATTCATTAAATATTTTTATTTTTCATTTCAGAAACATTTTACATAAATATGACTTAAATTACACTTCTCACATCATATGTGTAATGCAGCAAACGAAAACCTAAAAAAAAGGTGAAATAAAAAATTAGCCCGGGTGACTGCATACATTTTGATCAACCCCCCTCGAATTAGTCACGTGTCGTGATGAATTCATCTTGTCACCAAGGAAACAACATCCATCTTTTACCACCACACGAAACAAAACACTCTTGACATTTATAATTACCCGCCATTTCTTTTTTAAATGAAGACACACAAATAAATATGATAAATCACATCCGCTGCACTAAATCAATACACACCGACTTTGCCATTCAAAATAGAAAAAAACGAAGCTTATCAGGCTATTCCTTTGTCGCGTTCGTATTCAAAGCTTGCCAGAACCTCCCCGCGGAACTCAAATGGAACTTTCACGGGACTCCCCCCACGTTGGAGGTTGGATCTTTGAAGCTGAAGAGTGCAGTGTGGTGCAGCCCATGCCAAACTACGCACGTACAATTCGCATTTCATCTGCTATGGATCGGAATCGAAGGATTTTGAGTGAAATTGTTTGAACCATCAATTTGTTTATCTACAAGGTAATTCATTGTTTCAGATGTGTAATGCTGGCGGGAATTCCCAAGCACTGATGAGGATTGAATCAGAAAGAGAGGGCTATTTAAACAATCCCCTTCCCCCTGCTCTTTATTTCACCTCGCGTGCTTACTCATCACAGATAGTGAGAGGGGGTTGTTACTCATTTTGCTCAACTCATCATTGATTGGGATGCTGTGAAGAAGGTTGGCATTGTTGGTCATTGATTGCACAAGTGTTTTTCTAGTAACAAAACGCTCGTTTAAATAGAGCGTTAATTCGGTGCTGCTCGTTTGTTTGTGTGTTTGTGTGTGTCTGTCAAAGATTCATCTGTGTTTACTTAGTCTCCATAGTCAAGTGGAGTATGGAGAAAACAATTCACCAATTTCCGTAAAGCTTATTTTTATTTTCTGTATTTATTTTTTCTTTTCTAGGTTTAGGTTTGAAATTGATGGACGTGTGGCATGTGTCTTCTTGAAATCGCTTTCTGTTGATACATATTTTCGTATCCACCCACACATTTGTAAAGGTAATGATTATTATATAATTTTATAGTAAAACCTTGATCCGAATCGTTTTTTCGTGATTTTAAGAAATCAAAATACATTAATAATCAATATTAAAAAACACGTGTATATGCGTTATGTATTATGTGTGTGTTTACTGTGATTAACTTAAGGTGAAAACGTGCCCTGCATCCAATAGCGTAGGTTTCAATCTTCAATTTTGTCATGGCCATAACATGTCAGAGATTATTGCTGCATCGTATTCAGGTCTTTTCATAAGCTGCTTTAGGTAGTAATAATCTCGAATGAGAAGGTTAACCTTGAAACAAACATCTCACAAAAAATCAGATTTTCGACGTGCATTGGGCGAAGCAAAATATTTCCAATTAAAATTCATATTCAATTCAGTTAACGAAGTTGTTTATATTCAATTTTGCTAGTAAAAACAATCTACCTTTTATAAATACAATAAGTGTTCAGTCTTAAGCCATCTCAGTGATTTAAATTCCATCTTTCTCAACCAAACCTGATTACCCCTTCCTGTCTCACAGTCAAAAGACCAGCCCGACCCAACCCTAAACCTTACAGTTCAATGTAACGTTAAAACATCCAGAGATTCTCCCCTTATTTACTTACAAAAGTTAGACGCTCGATAAGAAGTAAAACGAGGAAGCGGTTTAGGATCATTTAAGGCAAGTGAGCTACGATATGGGATAAGTGTCTTTTACTTTGAGCTGCGGGACATCTGGGCTTTGGAGAATTCAAAGCCCCTTGTGCGACTGAGGGGTGGGGAAAACTTCCAGACGCGTGCCATGGCCAAACTCCTTGGATAAGGGGGGAAACGAAGGGGAGATGTAGTTTGGTGGTCCACCATATGGGCAGCTGTTAGCGATGCTTGATTTTTGTCAAGTTTTCTCTAAAGCACGCGACAGTTGGCGGCACTCATGGGGTCTCGCAATTTGAAAGAGGAGGGATTAAGAGAAAGAAAGGTCTAGTATTGCGTTCCGTTCCACTCCCTTTCCTCTCCCAAGAACAGGGCAGGGCCTGGGGGGTATATGTACAGTATGTACAGTCTTTGACTGCGATTGCTCTCATTTTTTTTCTTCTTTCATAATATAAATGTCTTGAAATTTAAGTGAAGGGAATCAAGAGTATGAGGGAGGAGATATGTTGAGTTGAATTAAATCATTAAATGAAATCTGTTCGAGGACAATCTGTGTCCATTTACTCTCCCCCTGTAATAATGTATGATTAGAAGAGGTCATAAAACATAAGAGAGGGATCTAAGAGTGAAAATTGTAAACGTAATTGATTTTTTTCCCGTTTCAAAACCAGACAAGGTTATACTTTGAGCTCGGCAGAAGTGAATCAATACGTTGGGTTTGCGTGGATGAATTAGGAACCCGTGGGTTCATTGAATTTTTGTTTTTCCGTGTGTAGTAGTTGAAATGATTACAATTTCCTGCTTCAGTTGGAGGGGGACCGTTTAATCATTTAATGAATATGCTTATGTGTGAGTGATATGAGGTGATACGATTGAAGGGCATGTTATGGAATAATTATGTATGCTTTTTGCTTTTTGGTGTGTATGTTGATATCATCTGAACTTCCGACCCCCGAAACCAGATGGTTGGGAAAATAGTTTTCAATTTATTCAAATTTTTTTTTTTTTTTGGGTGATATTTTATGTTGGAAAAGTCGTCTTATGTGAATGACTGTCAATGTGGTGTTCAAACAAATTAGGTTTGATTTGATTATAAAGATCACATTTTGTCTGTTTGATAATTTTGCTAATTGGAACATCTGGTTTAAATTTGAGGGCTTTGTGTTGGTAATATGAAACAATTTTGAATCTTATTTTTTAGAGCAAATAAAAAAATAATAAAAATGAAGGACATGTCGTCAGTGAATACATTTTATATAATTTGTTGGTCGTAATTTTAGGACATCAGAGTTTAATTGACATTTTGAACAAAATTTATTTCGAATTTTTTTTGTAAAAATCGTGAAAAACTTTTGATTTTTTTGAATTTTTAAATGAAAAACCATTACATCAACATTCTTTGTGTAATCTTTAA
The DNA here is from genome assembly GCA_034701245.1 of Strigamia transsilvanica. Lineage (NCBI taxonomy): Eukaryota > Metazoa > Arthropoda > Chilopoda > Geophilomorpha > Linotaeniidae > Strigamia > Strigamia transsilvanica. The sequence goes on along the minus strand of JAQIXU010000007.1, from coordinate 69,763 downwards.
CAGTCTGAGGTCAAAAAGATCAGTTTTATCAGATTTTGCAAGGGTGGGGACAAGAAACAGAAACAATCTCACTGAGCTATAATGAAGCAGTTGGCTTATTTCAGAACAAGGCAGATGGGAAAAAACTGATAAAAACATCCAACTGTAACAACAGATTTATTGCGTTTTGGCTCTGTTTTAAATTCAAATTATACTTGAACAAGCGTAACTAATGCTAATTGCACCACGATTAAAAAAAATATAAAATGGCTGATGACAACTTTCTCCGAAATACAGATACATAGTCGATTATGGGTTTATAGTTTCATTTGTTGATGATATGATGATTATTTTTGTTGTTGCGGTTGACGATTTTACAGTAGGAGATGAATGAAACGGGTTTTGGCATATCTCCTGGTTTGCCAATTGATGTTCTTTTCAGAATTCATTGGTCACACTCACTCTCACTAGGACAATATGGTCAGACAGCTCAACCATGACTACAGATGATTTTTTTTTACTGGTGCTGTCTAGGGAGAGTTGAACCACTGAACTATTCAATTCACTCATTTCCGTGTCAGGGTATATCGCATTACTTTTTTTGTATTGTCGAGTTGCATTTGTAATGTATTAGATTATATTTCGAATATTTTTCTAACCAGAAATTACAACTTTAACATTTTTGTACTCATTATTTTTATTTTTTTTTTACTTTTCGTACAGAGCTTGAATGTTAGGTCTAAGAAAAAAATGAGACTGACAAGTTGGGCTGCAATTCATTGGATGTTTATCACCCTAGTCAGAACCCAACTTCCACCATCTAACCTCTCAACTGGAAGGGTGAAAAACGCAAATTTGTCCGCAATAAACCTTACATCTGCTGATCAAGTTCTTTGGCTTAATGTACCATCCACTTCAAAAGGCAGCCTTGTAAAGCAAAACCCGTAAGTAATTATTTAAATTATTGAGGGTGTGAAGCCCAAAGTGTCTTCTTTCTGTTTCTGGCATTTACAACGGCACTGTCTCAGTATAATCCAGCTTCCAGGTGGCGTAAGAGTGCACGCCCAGCTGCCTTACATCTGTCATGTGTCCTAGCACACATACGATAATAATTTCTTTTCTTAGTTATTTTAATACTTGAAGAAAGGGAAACACATCCTTAAGACTATAAAAAAAGTCGTTGGCAGTTGTTGTTGTGATATGTTACAAATGTTTTTAATTATCTTTACAGAACGTATTTTATCGTAGTTTCTGAAGTGTTACGGCCTGGCCACATTTACAGAGTGGCAGTGCATTTACTCGATGCTCCTTTACCAGTCACTGTTAAAGTGTCTATTCATAGAGATGGGACTGAAGTGTTGCAAACATCCAAAGTTTGTCAAGCATATGTACCTGAACTATTAAAAATTAAAGTATAAACAGAATTTTAATTGTTTTAGAAAAAAAATTCCAAGTGGAAATTAATGGATTATGTTTCTATTCAAGGTTCCGATATCTCTAATTCGTGACCAATATAAATTGCGTGTTGAAGGCAACATTAAAGGAGTGTTTGGTGGATTGGCCTTTTTTAATGAGACAGTTCTTCATTTTTCTCAACAGTCAATTACCATACTTATTCAAACTGATCGACCCGTGTACAAACAGGGTCAAACAGGTAAAAATCGAATTATAATTGATTTTCGTGTTGTGTAGCCATATAAAAAGAATTGACCTAATTCAATTTTGGTTGATTCTTATCGCAGTTCATTTTCGTGCCTTGCCGATTAATACAAATTTAAGGATTTTTAATAATTCGGTGGATGTGTATTTGTTGGACGCAAAGCTGTCTGTTGTGAAGAGATGGATGTCCAGACAAAACAACCAGGGCCCAATTTCATTATCTTACGAATTACCTCAGCAACTTAACACTGGACAGTGGACAATTCGAGTAGTTGCATATGGCCAAGTTGAAGAGAAGCAATTTATAGTGAAAGAGTATTGTAAGAACAGCCGGAAATAACGATATAGCGGCCGGGGCTTTTATTGGCTACTATTTAAGCCTGGGCCACTATTACAACTGTGTTTCATTAACTAAAATCATTCATGTTTTAGATAAACCACGATTCACCGTATCTGTAAAAATGGCGTCCTTTTTTTCTATAAACGTAGATAATTTTATTCATGGTTGCGTCGAAGCAAAGTAAATAATTCAGTTTTAATCATATTTAGTTATTTATTGAAATTTAATGAAATGTTTTCCCCCTGTACTATGTAAGTTACACTAGTGGTGCAGCGGTTACAGGAAACATGTCATTGCACATTGCTGTACATCCTCCACGTATCGGATACAGCAATATTAAATCAGATCCTTTCATTGAGCAATTTGTACCTGAGGTATTCAATTAATTTCATTTCATTTAAAATTACTTATTAAAACGGCAACTTTTTTTATTTTCAGTTCTGCGGCGTACATTGCTTTAAAATCGGTATGTGGTCATTGGCGAATCTCGCATCGAAATTAAATGGAATGCAAGTGACTGTAGCAGCTACGGTTGGCGACAAAGTCACCCTGAAAAACATCGAAGGGTTTTCTTCTACCATAGTGACGAATGGCAACGTGAAGTTGGATTTCCTCGGCTCTAAACCTCAAGTATTTAAGGCAGCTGCACCATTCAAAACATATGTGAGACGGCAATAATTTTTTCTTCCTCTCCTCATAAATATAAATGTATTTACATTCCACATTTTTTTTAGGTTGTTGCGTCCTATAACGACAACTCACCCGTCCCATCGTATCGTTTAAAACGGCACAGATTTGAATTATACATAACCGTTGTTTTTCACGATGGTTCTAAACAAAAACTGGAGACACGGTTAATTAAAATGCTAAATAAATACATTGGCGTGTGGCCAGTTGAAATCGATTTACGATCCGAAATTGAAATCGATCAGACAAAATTAAAAGATATTAAATATCTTCAACTGGAGGTTACATATAAGGATAACTACGAAAAACCTGTACACACATCATTGCTAGTATTAAACCATTTTTCACCAAATAATCAGCACTTAAGTGTGAGCACGAGTACTAAAACTCCTCAGGTATGTATTGGTTAATTGGTTTTGATATATTTACACGCAAGATCGTCATTAAAATGTTATTATTTCTTTTTAGGTCGGAGAATATATTATTTTCCACGTGAGAGCGAATTTTTATCTGTTGGAATTTTATTATTTGGTTTGTTATTGCATATTGCAAAATGCCCGAGTTTAATATTTAAAATTTGTTCTTAGATATTAAGTAAAGGCCTTATTTTAACTCGTGGAACGGAAACCATCACTTCAAGTATTAGAACATTCGCAGTCACCATCCAACCAAACATGGCGCCATCATCAACAATTATTATTTATTACATCGGCACGGGTGGAGAAGTGATAGCTGATAGCATAACTTTCCCAGTCAATAGCTTTATAGATAACGAAGTTAGTTTAACATCGAGAAAAAACAAAGTAACTAACAGTATAGAGGTTACAGTTAAAGGAAAAGCAGGTTCGTCCATAAGTCTCTCTGCTTTGCCTCGAGAATTGTATCTCATGCAAGCTGGCAATGAAATTAGCCGTCATCTAGTAAGTGAATGCCACTAAATCTTTGCATTATCTCGTAGAAATACTTCAATTTTATTTTTTTATAGGTGCTAGAACAAATGAGCAGGTTCACCGATAACAAAAACGGATCATTGATACATAAACACACTTGGTTGTCCCGTGAAGGATTTCCAAACCGTCCTGTTCGGTTCCCATCTTATAGTTACGCGCCCGATGCTAACAGAACTTTCGAGGTACCATATTCATTTATTTCTTAGAGATTAAAAACCTGAATAAATATTTACAACGTTGGTATGTTGCAGTTTTTGTCATTACTTGTGTTCACTGACGCTAATTTGACAGCACACACGGGTAATTAATTTTATTAATATTTGTTTGTGCGGTTTTATAATAATTTACAAAAATAATTCAGACAATTGTGATGAAACGAAAAAGATGAAGGCATGTTTAACACAAGGGTGCTACAACGTGGATAACGAATGTGACGGACATTATGATTGTGCCGATTGGTCCGATGAAAGAAATTGTAAGTTTTTAAGCTATAAAATGGGTATTTATATTTCTAAGTTTTTATATTTTAAAAAGGTGCTGTTAAAGAAGATTACAGTCTGCAGAAATGGAGGATACACCGCCAAAGCTACACGGAGAAAACGTTCGACGATTCCTGGCTGTGGAACGACGTATTCATTGGGTAAATTAAAATTAATTAGAAAACTTAACTATAAAATAAGTGAAAATAAATATTCTTTTCTAGCTCTAAAGGACTTGCATCATTCAATGTGACTCTTCCTGACAAATCTGAACAGTGGATGATCAGTGCCTTCTCAATGAGTAAGAACAGGGGTCTGCGACTACTCGATAATCCAATTCAGGTTTGTATTTCGATTGACACCTACATTAATAACGATAATGTATATTGTAAAATTTCTCATTCGTAGTACGATAGTCAGTCGCCTTTCTACTTAAACCTGGAAATGCCAAGTAAATGTAAATTAGGCGAGCAACTGGCAATTCGAGCCACAGTTTTCAATAATAAAGATACTGAAATTGAAGTATGTTTGATATAATATGCTACAGAAACATTTTTTAAACGTCATTTATTGTTAACAGGTTGCTGTCATTTTGGCAAGTTCAAAACATTATAAATTTTTATCGGTCATCAACGACACGAATGGCTACGCGACAAAGCGAGGATCAAATGAGAACAGTGAACATCAACACATTATCATGGTATTTACTATTTGCATCTCATACAAAGCCCTATAAAGACATTTGTTCGCCATAATTCTTTCAGATTAAGCCCAAAGATTCAGTAGTTACCCACATCCCTATAAAAATGGCTGCAATTGGGGAATTCAATGTGACAGTGATGGCACAAACTGACCACGAAAAATATTCCGTCACTAAAGTGTTGAAAGTTGAAGTAAGTGTAGTAAAAGCTTAAAAAAATTTCATTTTAAATTCGTGTTTAAACTCAGGCAGACGGCATCCCACAGTATCGCCATACGTCAACACTGTTGGATCTCAATAACCGTGCCTACCTCATAAGTTATTTCGATGTCAATTTAACTGACACGCCTGTAATTCCATACCGAAAAGAGAGATACTACGTTTACAGCTCCAACATTGCTCACTTTTCAGTTTTTGGTAACAACATTTTATATTTTGTGCTTCCGTTTAATTATTATTTATATCTTTATAACAGGAGATGTCGTTGGACCAGCTTTAATGCCTTTACCTGTAAATAGCAGCGTCCTGTTAAGACAACACGACGATTGTGCCGAACAAAATCTGTTCAATTTCGCCATTAATTTATACATGATGAGATATCTTCGAGATATTAATCAGCGGAATTTAGCAGTCGAGAAAAAAATGTTTCACTACATGAATTTAATGTATGCCCAACAACTGAGTTATCGAACCGATGATGGTGCGTTTAAACCATTTCGGTGGAAAAGTAATGCCAGTGTATGGTATGCATTTTTAACATTAGGCCTTGTTTTATCTATCTATTATTATTTTAAATCCAACCATTTATTATTCAGGTTAACGGCCTTTTGTGCACGAATTTTCCAAGAAGCAAATTCAAACGACTGGAAAAATTTTCTGTACATTGATGAGAATGTGATAACCGACGCAATAGCGTGGATACTTAAATTTCAGACGCCTTACGGTGCATTTTTTGAGTCTTCCGTCTATGGTGATAGATTTAATCAAACTGTACGTGTCACTATGAGTCTCGAACTCGATTTTGAGTAAATTTTAATCTTTTTTCTTCTCCCCATTAGTGTTGTTTTCATCTAAACGAAGATATTGACCCTCCAAGATATAGAAATGTGTCCTTAACAGCTCACGTAGTGTTAGCATTGCATAGCGTTAGAGATATGCGAGGGGTAATACCAGAATCTGTTTAAAAGAAGTCTAGAATACTTGATTCATAATCTCAACTCTTACTATGCAGGAACTTGGTATTAACGCGGTTAAAGCCAAGAATTTAGCCATAAATTATTTGGAGAGAATGTTGCGGACGATTCAAGATAATAAAGATCCATATGATTTAGCATTACTGGCTTACGCATTAACCGTAGTCAACAGTCAAGTAGCGGACGAAGCCTTAAATATACTCGTAGGAAAAGGGAGAGAGATTGGTAATTTTTACTACGAGACTTTTCTTTAAGTCTTTAACATTTCAATATTAATAATGATAGAGATGTTAGAACCTGTTAGTTAGATAGAAAAACATGTAAATCTCCTCCATTTACATGGTTTTCTACAAGTTGACAGGTCCTAACGGACTAATAATGTGTTAACTTTAGATAAAAATGTGTAATTTCGTACGGTGCACTAATATTTCCTTTTTATTGTATTGATCTTCGTATGATGGTGTGTTTATCGCAACCACAGGAGGTTAGTATATAAAAATTTAAAGAAAATTACAACTTTTGCACCATTTTTTTACGTACTTGGTAGCACCTCTCACTGTATGGTGTAGATGTTTTCCGTTTTACCTTAAAGGTCTTGCTAGGCACACTTTTTAACTGACAAATTGACCGAAGCATCAAAACTTACTCCAACGCATGAACAGTTTAAGGTCTTGCTCACTGTTGTACTTGTTTGGGTCTCCTGCAGTCAATTTGCCTTCTCATTATAATTATTTTTTTGTATCCTCATTTTAATATTGATTTAAACTCACTCGAATCTTATCCTTGTAGAGGGTATGATGTATTGGGGAATTGAGGAAATACCACCACCAAAATACAACATAGCCAGCAATAAGCCGTACCTGCAATCGCGTTTGCCTGCACGTTATGACAGTAGAAATATCGAATCGACGGCATACACTTTGATGGTGTTTGTCGCGCACCAGGCTCTGATGCAAGAACCAATGGTGCAGTGGTTAAATTTCCAACGGATAACTAACGGTGGATGGGGTTCTGCACAAGTACAAATAAATTATTTCATTTTCAAGTTGCCATTTTTCATTTTTTTTCTTTTTTTTCTAGAATACTTTAGTTGCGTATCAAGCTTTGTTGGAGTATTCGTCACGATTGCCGGCACGAGATACTGCAGATATCTTATTATCTGTCGATTCCTCATCATCCACTGGTTTCGAAAAAATATTTAATGTAAATGGAGAGAATTTATTGAAATTACAAACAGTGAAGGTTAGATTTGTACGACGTATTTGTGTTTGTAATACATTGTAAATATATTTTGATTTATTTCTAGATTCCAAATGGTTGGGGAACAGTACGACTAGTGGTAAAAGGTACTGGATTGGCTGTCGCCCAATTGTCAGTCCAATATAACGTGGATGTGCCAGAATTTCAAATACAACCGCCAATGCCTGCGTTCTCAGTCGTAGTCGATGCTACTTACGAAGGGTATAATTCGTCTCATTTACGACTGCAATCTTGTCAAAGGTACAGATAATAATTGTATATAGAATGTACAGGAGCGTCTCTAGCTTACCCGGGAGCAAAGTCTTGTGGGTTAGGTGGTTTGGGGAGGTTAAGTGATTTGAGTTGAGTGAAGCTAAATAGAGAACCATTCTTAATATAAAGTATAAACCAAACATTTTAATTTATTATTAATCTCACACTCTGATCTCCATCAATAACATTCGAGAAGAAATCTAAATTTTAAATTTAAAAAAATCAGTTAAGTAACCAAGACTACTGCACTACTGCACTACTGCAGGGTTCAAAATTTCATGAAAGTTATTATTTATTTCTTACGCAAAAGAAATGAAAGTAATTAATTGAAATTAATTAAAAGTAAATGAAAGAAATTATTGCTCATCATCACTTAAGTTATCAACGGCAAGGCCATCCTCATCGTTTCCCACGACTACTTCAGCCACCGCAATATCACAACAGTCATAGAAAGACTCTAAATTGCCAAACGGTCCTTGAATAGACGCCAAGAAGGCATCAATGTGTACCAATTCTTGGCCATCGAGATCATTAACAAGGTCAATGACAGGAGTCGATTCATCATCTGGATCAGGTCGCCGTCGTTTTGCTCGCAAGCTGGTCAGCATGGCGGCATGTCACGGAGAGAAGCTTTCCCGCGGCATTCTTGACGCACGTGGTGTCCAGCCATATGTTCGACTGTGGCCGTCCAACTCCGACCATGGCAGAAACGATGAAATGGTGTCGCAACTTCGATCGCGAGACAAAACGTGTTGGCAACGTGCGACTCACGTCGTCTGTAGCGCGCGCCCTGCAAAAAATTGACCAGAGGCTCCGGTCAATTTTTTTATTTTCTTTAATTTCTTTCCGTAAGAAATTATTGAAATATTTTGCATAATTTAAAACCCTGCCTAGCAGCTGCCCCCCTCGACCCTGCCGCCCAGCACCCCTTGCACCCCCGCAGAAATATATATCTTGCAAAGCTAATAAAGTTTCTTTTAATAGTTGGTTACCGACAAATGAGAGCGAGATCTCCGGCATGGCGGTTTTGGAGTTGGAAATTCCCACAGGTTACGTCGTAGACCAAGAAAACTTAATTTCATACGTTTTGTCTGGCAAAGTAAACAAGTTGACAGAAGCTCGATTTTACGAACGGAAAGTCATTTTTTATTTCAAACACGTAAGAGATATTTTTCTATTAAAATAAATAACAAGTCTAATAATACGACCCTTCCAATAGCTCGATTCTACCAACACCTGCATAAATATTGTGGCTGAAAGACTTTACCCAGTTGCTAATTTAACATCAGTCATGGGAGTTAGAGTTTATGATTTGTTTGCACCAGGTAAATTGAATTACAATCAGGGTTTGATCGATAATTTAAAAATACAACATATTAATTTAATTTCGATGTTTCAGAGAGATTTAATGAATTTATGTACGAAACACGTACCTTGCAATCCTTGACCATCTGCGACGTGTGTGGTTCCTTTGAGTGTCCTAACTGCGTCGTTGAAATGTCTCCTGCCAATCCTCTTTTGAATTGTCGGTTCCTAGTCCTGGCTTCAATTATGTTAGCCTTATTTTATGCCTGTCCTCTGTGAAAATAAAATATAAAATCGTTTGTAAATTAGACTAGTCAATTTCTTTAAAAGAAAAAAAAAAATCTACCGCTACTTGAATATCAATGAATAATGTAAATAAATTTATCTGTAGATAGTAGTATTAAAAGCTTTTCTTTCTACATATCAGAGAGATGTATTCGTATTTTGAACAAAATAAAAATAAGAAAAACTTAAAAAACAACCTCCAGTCTTTTCCACTGCTTTGTTGATTGAAATCATTGAATCCTGACGAAATTATAACACCAGACTCGTCTAACCGTATGAATGTCTGTGTATATTTAACCAATAAGTTATTTTTATCCAAACTGTTTTTTATAAGAGAAGAACACTGCTCTCTATCTTCTATTAGGCCTGTTCGGTGACTCGTGTGTTCATTTGTCGATTTCCCATCAGGCATTTCGAATCGACAACGATCATGATGGTTGACAGGCACACCCTGCACAGTAATTTTCTTGGCTTGATTTTAGCTTGGAAACGATATTATAATAGCGATTTTTTAATTACAATTTAGCTGGCAGCTAAGCTATAACGTTTAAGCGTGTTGATATCACGACATGAACACGGTAGCCAAGCTGTCTGCATCGAACAAAGAGTTATTCATCTCGAGTAAATATTGGCATCGCTAACATCGTGATTTGAGTAAGCGTCAACTTTTTCGATTTATTTATGTATTTATTTTATATTTCAGCGTGGCCATATGGTTAGAACAGATTTTTATGCGAGGGTAAATTTTAAAATGGATGGTACACGTATCGATTCGAGAAACGTGTAAGCTTGTCGTAGTTTGATAAATTGATACCGGTAGCACTTGGGGAAAAAAAAGAGGACTCGTGTATCTTGTGTCTTCAATTAATGAATTAAAAAATATCGTGTGATATGAAAATTTAGATTAAAATTGAACACAAAATGCATTTTTGTAAAGGCGTGTTGTGTGTGGGAGTCTAGTTGACCCGTCACAGCTGGAAAACAGAAGTTTACACCAAGATAATGGAGTTTAACTCGATATACTTTTTATTTTTTCATTGTTTTATGGTTTCTTTTTAGCAGTTATGTGTTTCACAACTTGAATTTTTGTTTCAACTTGGAATATATATTTTTGATACCTTATTTTATTCGTAATATAATAAGTAAACAAGTTTTAAAATCTAAATTATTATTATGCTTGTGGAGAAATGATTGAAACGCAAATTTTGTATTTCAACTGTTGCATTGCATTTTTTATTTTTTAAATCTGGGTTTTCTATTTCCGTAATATATATTTAATACAATGAAAATGGACTTAAATTATTGAATTCACATTTTAGCAGTTTGAAGTCAAATTTTTATTTTTGGAAATTAATTTTTCGCTATCAAATTTATACTTTAAGGATGCAAAAGAAAAACATGCAATTTTATTTAATTGTATGTGAGAATTAATTTTTTCCTTTATCAATTTATTTACTTTAAAAAAAACATGGTTCATATGTATGTCAAGAGTTTTCAGTTTCGTATGTTTTCTTTAGTACTTTAAAACTTTAAATTCCACTACTTCTGAAACACTAAATGGGTTCAAAAACACTCGAAAAATGTCTGACGTAAGTGCCAAGTCCTGTAAAACAGCATTTCACTTACCCATATTTTACACAAACCGGTAACAACACGCCTTAAATAAAACTGTAAAAAAAATATATTTATTTTCGAATTGCAGATAAACCTCATAAAAAAAGAAAGAAATCAGATAAAAATTCATGCAATTCATTCTAAATGAAAGTACATTTAGTTAGTGCTTGCATTTAACTACCACGTGCCATTTTCCACGACAAATATTTAGTGGTCTTGGTCTAGAAAGGGAGAAAAAGGTTTAGCGCTATCAGCTGCGACTGGGCTTAATGCCAAGTACTGCGGATGTGACTCCATCCTCTGATAATTCGCAACATTTTCATCACGTATTGTTATTGTGCGTGGAAAATAATTATACTTTCAAAAATTCAATATTTAAAAAATATAATATTCATAATTCACGTTAATTTACAAAACCATCTAGCTTCCTTCTTTGAATTTGTTTTCCATATTACTGGGTCAAGGTAACAACAAAATGTCATTTACGGTTGTTAATATTATTATTTACAATTATCCGTGTTTTTTAAATGATAAATTGTGATAAATCTAAATAACATGAATTAATACTAAATTTTATATATTTTTACATATTAAAAGAATTGTTTAGTCATTCCTGGAATAACCAAAATTGCTTGCTTTTTGGGTGGAGCAATTTTATTACTCCATTTTTTTTTATTGCATTTTATAATATGGTGATTTCCCAATTGTTTTGATGGGGATAACAAAATCAAGGAAATCCAAATTTTAAAAAAAAATAATATTTTTATATAAATTACCTATATTTTGGACGAGCTCCACCTCCGTTTTTTGGCAAAATGTTCATCTCTCAATTGTTCTTGCATGAAAAGCACTTTTTCACTATTGTGTTGTGTTGTGGATTATACCTGAAGGAAAAAAAGGTGGAGACATTTGAGTCCACAACGCTCATCACCATTGGATAATTCCTACGTCCTCTGGGCCTCATATTTATTTCTATCCCACTGGGAAATGAACATCAGGCAGAATTTAATTCTAATGCAGTTAGTCGATGCTAGCATAACGCACAGGGGACGAAAGCTGAGGTTTTGCGGTGTGTGTATTCGGACTGATTACCGGGGAACGTAAACAGTTTTGCAAGCATGGCTTCTAAATGGAAAGTCACTGCTCAGGAATGGCTGGGGAAGTTGGTAGTAAAACATAGTAAGTAGATTCTGAATTTTTTCACGTTTTATCACAATTTTAGCCTTGAAATTATTGGAAAAATATGCGAGTTTTAAGTGTGCGCGCTTGCTACACTCTCGTTTATTTATTAGTGTAAATGGAAATTATTTTAAAAATTCATGAAACTGTCGATTTTTTATTTGGTTTATTTAAAAACATGAGTTCTTGTTGTTATTTCTTTAGAAATTATTTGCATTGTATCGTGTTTTCCTGATTCTTTTTTTGATATGTAAATTTACAATGACCAAACTGCGATTACATTTCTTTTTAGCCCATACATAATATTAATGGCTTGATTAGTACATTAACCTAATTATTGGCAATATTCCAGCCGTGACTCAATGGGAAAAAAAAAATTACCTTAGCCGAATTCTTCTCATTTGTGGGGAAATGTCAATTTCATTTCATTGAAAGAGGGGGCTTTAACATTTACGATGAAACGTGTTTGATTTAGGGAGGACTAGAGCAGACTAGGTGTCTGAAGGTTTTTAACAACGATCTTGAGCTGCACTCGCCTTATTTTTACCTTGAAAGATGGAAAAGACTAGTTATTATGTAATGCTTGTTGTTCTAGGTTTGATAACCTCGGACAAATCTGGTGAGAAGTACCGTAAAATCATCATGAATCAATTCCTGTGCTTTCTTCTATTCAAGCTGGTGCTTCCTATCTTCTTCATAGCATGTAAGTAGCCTGGGTTGTAGCTGTAGCCGCAGCAAATATACACTGCGGCTGGCTTTACGCCTAATTGCAAATCGTTTGTATCACGTTATTTTTTATCACAATCAGTTAGTAGAATTAGAATGCGAAGGGTTAGGGAAATGTAATTATCAAAAAAAGCTCAGTCGAGGCTTCATACTGATCATTACCGCCCATCACCCACCATCAACAGAAACCCAAGGGCTTTAACTCACCCTTGGTGACACGAAGACGGATTGTGGTGTGTGCAAATTAAAAAAAACACTAAGTTTTTTGGATTGTGAAACATGGCTTTGACGCTCTCTTATTATTTACAAGTCTAACTGTCCATGAAATAATTCTTTCATGACGATTCCTTCCCATTTTCATTTAAAAAAATGCTTTTAGAGAGTTGGTGACCCCTGTTTTCTGGGTGGAAACTAGTGATAAATATTTTGTGTGAAGATGTTACTTAATTTTGATGAGTTTTTTGTTTTTTTTATTCATTATTTTATTTATTTACAGCTGCTGCTTTTCGCTACAATGCATTATCATTCATATATTTGGTACTATTTCTTATCTTACCTCTTATGCCATCACCAACAACCAAAAGTATGCGAGGTAAGCTAGTACATTTTAGATTGCAACTGAATTGTAAATTCAAATTGAATAATAAAAATTAAAAAAAATATTTTTTATTATAGAACACACAGGGCGTTTTATAATAGCTGTTTTACTTTTATCACTTTTGACTGCTATAAGTCATCTATCTTTTCAAATTTATTTACTCGCTGATCAACCGTATGGAGAGTTTTTAAAAAATTGTAAGTATATTTTTCAGGTTTTTAGTCAAATAAAAGCAGCTAACTAGTAATTTTTATGTTCTAGGTGAAGGTTTAGAAGTCATATTTAGATATGTAGGATTCATTAGGTAAATTTAAATCGCCGTAAATTCTCTGATTTGTGCATGGGGCAATTGGATTCTGTAAACACCCGAGACTTATCGGAGGATTTACGGTTTTATAATAGTTAAACAGCTGATTCCTGTATATTTAAACACTACAGATACAATGACCTTGATGTTTTAAATGTTGCCCGGCATATCGTACCTGAAATTATTGTATTAATTGGCGTCATCGTGTTATTTGCTGCCACGCGGAAGAAGGATTCATCGTCTGATCTTGAAATGCGGATGGCTGACGAAGGCTCTGATCGGCCTTCGGCTGCAGAGCCTCAAGAACAATTCACTAAAGTGCGTCGTGAAGATACGTCAGTTACAGCCGCGATAGGCATTTTTTTGGATTTACTGTTATTGGCCGCTGCCGGTATCGCTAGACCGAGTGTAATCAATGCGTTCTATTTTATTTGTTTTCTTATGTTCGCTACGTGGATTGCTTGCTACAAAACGTTGAGGAAAAAATTCAAAATTTTTCGAATTATTATTCTCATTTATTCAGCTTTACATCTTGTGGTGTTGTACTTATATCAATTAAAAATCATGCAAGAATTAATTACTCCTGACGATTTTTATGCCAGGTAAAAAAAAATTAATTGAAATTATTAAAAGATTAATTGTATTTTCTTTTTTCTTCTTTTTTTAGACTTTTTGGTTTAACAAGTTTAATAAAAACTGATTGTAGTGACCCAAGAATTATCCATTTCTATGATCAGGAATGGGCTGCATTTGCTAATCCGGGCATTATTCTGGTTCTCTATTGGGTGATCGCAGTCCAAACTAGGAACTATTTGAGTAAAAAAGTAAGTTTATTTTGTTTTACGTATCAAAATAAACAATTTCAGCTGCAAGGAAGGATAAATTTAAGTTTATTTATTCATTTTTTAATAAAGCGTAAAGCGCAAATGCGATGTTTATTTATTTATTTATTTATTTATTTATTTATTTATTTATTTATTTATTTATATAAAACATGTAATTTTCTAACGTTTTACTTTCGCCATATCATACAGTGACTAAATGCATGTATGTATACTCGTAACATTTCCTCCTTTTGTATATTCATAACGATCATTGCTAAGATCTGCATGTTGCTACTAACAACTAAATGAGTGCAACTGTGCAGGTGGAGAAAAAAAAAGATGTTCGTGTGGGGTGTAAGTCTGTATTTCCTATGGGGACTGATGAACCTGTCAGAAACCGACGTGCCACTTCTTTACCACTACCCCCTACCAGTTCCCACCTTCATCACTACCAATTCCAGCACCATCATCCTCATCGTCACCTCAGTTACCACCGACCACCTTCAAGGCGACGAAAATCTTCCTTTTTCAAAGTATGTTTTGATGTATAGTTGCGAGAATGGTGTATATCCCCCTTGTATCGCTTACACCACTTCTTGGACGCGATAGACTTCGACACTACATAAGTAGCTGCAATTGCATTTGACTGAAATCGCTGCAACAATTTTAAAAAAATAATTTTGTGGTTTTTTGATATTATTTTATTTTATTTATGTATTTATTTGTGTAAAATTCTCAACGGTTTTTAATTTTATAATTTTGTGATTGCCACTAAAACATAATATTTGCTTTTAAGTTGGGAATTTTATAAATTTACGTAAAATATTTAAAATACTTATTTTAGTTCGTTCTTTTCTGCATGTAGTTTGCCAATATGAAACGGTCATCCGAGCTGGCGCCTGTACGTACTAATTTGGTTTATTATTTTATCATTTGGGTTTACATTCTGCTTTATTAATTTAATTAATTTCGAAATAATTTACATTGACATTTTTTACTCTTAAAAATCTTTAATTTGGTTCGTGCGCTTGTACGTTCTAGTTAGTTGCTTTTTAATTGCCATTAATTTTCTATGCATTTGTATGAAATCATCCATTATTAATCGATTTTTAGGATTGTTTGTAACAAGTATCAAAATACGCACGACTTGTGTAAATACAGATTTTAAGTGTGCATTAAAATTTCAGCTTTTGGATGCGCAACAAATTGTGCCATCTTATCAGGCTGTTGGAGCCGGTGAAGAAGATAGATTAGAAATTGATCCTAATGGAAGTGCAATTTGGTCGAGCAATCCAAGTGAAATGCCACTGGATGCGGACAGTAATTTAATACTGATTCTATATCATAAATCATTTTGACATTGTATCTACTCTCACCACAGTGCCTGAAGATGGATTCAAGAGCCTTAAGCAGTGGTTGTCGCCCATCATATCTATTTTTCAACTGATTACGCGCCAAAGTTATATTGCTACGCTGATTGTCATGATGGTATAAAATTGCCGTAAAATGCTATAAACTCTTCGTAATATGTAATTAATTTCAATTTCTTTTTTTTATAAGGCTTGGAGTATTACTTACAATAGTTGGCTAACATTCGTGTTACTTTTGTGGTCTTGTGTTGTATGGATGATGCCCAATTCGCGCAGTGCTTGCTGGAAGTCATCGCCATTTCTCGTCCTTTATGCCCTAGCGCTCATAATTATTCAATATGTTTACGGGTTAAATTTAAACAACGATGAATTGTCATCAACGATCGATACAGTTAATTTAGCTCAAATCGGGCTCGAGAAAACTCTTCATTTACCTTGTATCCCGTTAGCTGTTAAGGTAAGAAACCTTTGATTGAAGGATGATTACGAGTTTAACAAAAATTAAAATTGCAGACATTGTATACTGTTATGTTTTGGATGACGTTGCGTCAGTATATGCAAGAAAGATACAGGAAGAAAAATAAGGATATTGCTGAAGGAGTAATGATGCAGCCTGTCAGTATGGCCTATGTCACGGTGTCACCTGGAGCCGAGAGAAATCGTCCAGGTTTAGTTGTTCATTATATTATTTTTCGGTGTGTTTTAACACTAAGTTTTGTTTTAGATCTGCAAAGGCAGCACAGTACTGTTTATTCGAGTGCCTTAATGAAAAAACTAGGAATATTTGTCCATTCGTTATTGACGAAATATTGGATTTGGGTCGTCGCTCTCATGCTTATGTTAAATGCATTAGGAGGTCAACACGTTGTCATTTTTCGCATTATTTATATGGTTTTATTTCTGTTTTTCATTCTCATGTTTCAGGTACTCGAAATTGAAATTTTTAATTTATTTTATTTAATAAAATGTGTTTTTTAGTTGTCTTACAGGATATGGCGAGCCATTATGTATGGTTTTTGGCTAACGGTCATCATTTATTCCATGATATTACTTATTTTGATTTACACTTATCAGTTTCAACACTTTCCAGAATACTGGCAAAATTATTTGCATATTTCTATTGAACTGTAAGGACTTTCTTTACACGACAAATTCTAGATTTGGATTTACTATTTTTTTTTAGGCAACACGATATAGGACTTGAAGTTTATGATACTGGTGGCCTGTTTATTAATCTATTACGTGCAACGTTTTTCGTTATTATAACAATAATCCAATTACATTATTTCCACAACGAGTTTTTACGAATCAGTGATATTAATCAACAGTATGTTAGCTTAAATAAACTATCTATACCAGTATCAAGTAAATATTCTTTTTGTTACTTAGCGATGAAGGTTTGGAGGCAGAACCATCAGCCACAGAAAATCCAGGATTGGCAACGAGTGATGATGCTCCGAAGTTACCTTTACCTCAAACCGAAATACCTGCTTCAATCCCACATCAACCAACGGACGAAGACCACGAGTCTAGTGATTTACCTCTTAAACCAAAAAGTATTTATTCATCGTTTTTTGAAAAAAAAAAATTTAATATTTAAAAACTTAAATTTCAGTTTTAGTACGAGAATCCATAATTAAACTTATTCAAACTCTTATGGATCAAGTTGTGTACGTTTACAACGTCGTAAGTGATTTTTGCTGGCGTTATTTGGAAATTCATATTATCAAAATTGTGTTGTTTTCTGTGCTGTTGTTGGCATTATACGATGTAAGTACGAATATACAATTGTAAACTGTTTAATGACTTTTATTTCATTTTAATTTAGACCTGTGCAGTGAATTTTCTATTTATAATTTTGGTTGTTATAGCAACACCTATTCGCAAAGTGCAAAATTTTATATCTCATTGTTGCGCTATTTGGGCCGCAGTCCTCCTTATTTCGAAGATGATTTATCAAATTAATTATGTAACTGAATATTGGAAGTCAAATTGTGACGTAAGTATAATAACAGATTTTAAACATTGTACAAGATCTAATTTTTTATATTTATTTATTTTTACTAAGGAAGCTGACATAACACCAGGCATGAATACCACTATTGTACCATTTTCCAGCGAAAACAATAATCCGTTAAATAGAACGATAAACAATGCTCACTGGGTCGGCTTTAAGAAAGTGGACAATCTCACTGAATACATCAAAGTATTTTAAGTCGTCGTGGTGAATGAACTTGAGCGCTCAATTTTTTTCCTCTCTCACATTAGGGCTATTTAGGGTTGATTTTTGTGCTCACAATACAAGCCGTTGTGAAAATTCGCATGCGTCACCATCGCAAAACTACAAATGAAGTCGAACCAAAATGGGGAGTTGTTTTCCCCGAAGTTACTCGCGTGGAAGCGGACAACAGTTTGATTGATTGCGCAAAATTCCTTATAAATTATGGTTTCTATAAATTTGGTTTTGAGGTATTGTTTTTAAAATGTTAATTCGAAGCAGTTTTCTAACAAAACTTTTATACTTGCAGATTTGTTTAATGACGTTGAGTGCTGCTGTTGGCATTCGATTAGATTTATTTGCTGTTATTTATGCTCTTTGGTTATCTATCTTGTTTTTATTGCGGAGAAGAACGCTTACGAAAGTTTGGCCTTTATATGTGATTTTTTTATGTTGCATACTGCCCATTCAGTATCTCATGTGTCTTGGTTTGCCACCAGGGCTATGTTATCGTACGAAAATTATTAATACGGGTTAAATCGGCAATATATATTATGATTATTATTATATTTCTAGTGTACGAGTACGACAACTTGAACATTTCGGCCGAACTACGGGAATGGCTTTTTTCTCCGGATTATTTAAAACCACCTCATGCGTATAAATTAACTGGTAACGAGTAAAATTCATTTTCATAAAAAAAATGTTTTTAAAAAATCTTTTACATTTTCAGTCGACTTTTTTTTGCTTCTATTTGCTTCTTGTCAACTGTGGGTCTTTGCTATTGAAAAGAAACCCAACTCAGACAATTACGAAGGTGGTAGTAATAAGGAAATTATATACATCTCAAATTATCCGGCTAACAATACAATGACTGATTATGTTACATACACAAAGTATGTTTTTTAACCGTTGTCTTTTTAAGTGATTTAATAATCTTTTTTTTTTTTTTACAGATCGTATCTGGACCTTGTAAAAGTGGTACTTTTTTCTTCATTTTATTGGATAACATTGGCTATATTTTTTCTTGCTGGAACAAATCGTGTCAGTCTATTTGCCATGGGATACGTCATAGGTTGCTTTCTCTTCCTTTGGAATGGCCAAGAATTTTTTATGAAACCAATCAAATATATTCTAAAATGGTGATTTTTTTTTTATTATTAACGTTTATTTAAACTGAAAAGGGATTTAATTCGTAGTTATTTGTAGGTGGAATGTTTTGATATCGTATACAATCGTTGTCATTTTTATAAAATCAGGATTACAGGTTTGACAATAGTTAAACGAGTTACGTTTGGAAAATGTATTGAGATTTTTGTTTCAGCTCATTGGTTGTGTGTGGCTGAAATCATTGTACACAAATTACTGTTGGTTAATTCAGTTGTTCAGCATTGCATGTTTAAACAAATTCGAAAAAAGTCAACAGGGTAAGAATTGTTTTTAAATTTAAAATTGTTACAATTATTAAAGATTATTTTGTTTGTAGCTGCTGCACATGCTACTGCTATTGAACAAGATTGCCAAGTCCCAGTGGATGATGCTGGATTGCTGTGGGATGGCATTTGTTTGGCATTTTTACTGGTGCAAAAGAGATTTTTCTGCAGTTATTATTTCCCCCATCTTGTAACTGAAATGAGAGCGCAAGCTGCTCTCGCTAACAGGTAAGTCGCATTTTACATTTTATTTTTTTAAAACAAAAAAATTACCTGTGGATATTTTTTTAGGGGAGCAGAATTGATAAATCAAATGTTGATGAAAGAAGTTGCGGAACAACAGGCAGCTGAAAAAGACATTGTGGAAAAAATCAAGAAAAAAATGGACAAAATTCGCATGAATCAACAGAAAATTCGGGGTTCTGAATATATTGATCCTGATAACCATTTCACAGGTATAAGAAATTAATTTTCAAATTTTTTCCTCTAAAGCAGACTCAAATGTTTTTGAATGTTGACATGTATGCGTAGATCTGTAGAAAAAAAAAGTGTAATAATGCTAAAAGTTCAGGTCTACATTTCCTCCAGCAGATGACTTGGCCTTTCTTGGTTGGGATTCAGATATGGATCCCGAAGAGAGTGGTGAGACAAAGAAAAAGGAAAATTTTGTATAAAAAATAAAAAAATCGCTCACCTATAGCTAGTGCAACTAGTTTCTACGGTCGACTAACAAATTAATACATTTACGATGTGATTGAAATGAGTGAAGTGTGAAGCGCATTTACATACAACTTGTTTTTTTCCAGGTTTTTTCATTATTACACAACGCACATTGGTTTTTATTTTTTAAATAAATAATTAATTTAAACGAATTAAATTAAATAAATACTAAAAAATCATTAATTAAAATTCTATGCAACATTCCCTTTCCTTCAAAGGCTCCGAATACTCTGCCCTTTCCACTCCCATGTACTCCATGAGCACGTCTCCCCATCCTGGGGCTGAGGCTGAGCCGAGCGTGGGCGCAGCCGGCACAGCTATTCCTTCACCTAGTTCAGCTGTTAATACGTTTTCACTGGATGGTTACATGGAACCAAAGTTTTCTACGGGAACAGCACTCGCACTGAGTCAATCACAAGCTCAGGGAACACCCTCAGAAGAGGAATCTTTTCCAGTTTTCTCCCCTCCTCCTTATCCAGCCCTTCAAGGCCTTCCTTACACACCTCGATCCAGTTTGGTTGAACCATCATCTCATCCCATTTCACATCGTGCCTCACTCCATCGTCCGTCCATTTCTGTCTCGTCACCCGTCCCTTCACACCATACATGTAAAGTACTCATTTTTCAAACAAACATCAGATCTCAGTTGCTTCAGCTGTCATTTTTGTTTTGATTTCATTTGAGCATGATCAAATCACTTGCACCAGTTGGTTTCAAACAATCATTTCATTATGTAGAGATGCATTTTTATTTTTATTTTTATTATTATCATCACAAAGTAGTTGCCAACACGACATTTCACAGAAATTACTATTTTTTGGAATGAATATTTTTTCATTTTTCGTTTTATTTTAAATTTTCATAAGAATTTGATGTAATTGTGGGTTGTTTCATAGTGTGAATGCGTATGAATGAACGTTGTTTTCCTTTAATGCTATGGTAGGTTGAGATGCAAATTTCCAATCACTTTCTGTTTAATCAACACTTTAGTTTTCTCAGTTGTAGTTATTCAGCAGTTAGCACTTTTCACGCACCAGGCCGACTAATAGAAAAGTGCAAATGGCTTTGTTATTGTAATGTTGTGATAGTATTAAGATTATAACTTAAAATCAGCAATTTATCAATTCATTAAACAGCTCTCTCAATGACTGTTACGAATTGCTAAATTCTGACCTTTGGGTTGTAGTGGTACATTAATATGTAACAATTAACGCTATAAACCTTTAAATTGTACGTACACGAACTGTAAGTGTTTAGGTTGAATTTAAATATAAACAACGAACTCGTAAATGTATGTAATTTTTAATTTTTACTTTTAGCCATTAGATCAGGCGATTACTACCTTTTTGAAGATTTCTCAGACGACGAAGGATTGGCAGAATTAGAGTACGGATCAAAAAAACAAAAAGAACTAGATGCCGAAGATGATGAAGTGCCAGTTAAAGGCATACCGGTTACTAAAGTAAATATATTACGGTAACATTCGAGTGTCAAAAAGCGACTAAAACATCCTCTGCTCAGTTGCTTGCTTCAGCAATGAAAACTGATATCAAACAAGCAGTAACCGCAGCAAAACAAGCAAAAGGTGCGGATTCAGATGTGGCAGGTTCGTCGGAACCAACGACTTCTGGACCTACAGATCGTTCTGGCAAGACACCTGTCTCTCGAACTGTGTCTGGAGCATCGGGTGTAAGTACTTATTATTATTACATTAGTGTTAAATGTCAAAACCTTTGCTCTATAGGTCTCGTTTGCACCTTCTCCTCGCGATTCTTTGACACCGTACGATCCTAAAAGACCGCCTCGTCTTTCACCGGGGGAAAGTCGAAAAACGCATATGGCACAACCGGAGGATAGTGAAGTGCTCGGGACGTCGACGGGTCCCGAAGCCTCCAGCAAAGACGATGACGATAGCAAAACAAAACGTATATAGTTCCGTCTTAATTTGATTATTTGTTTTTGTTTTAATTGGTTGATTGCTATTTTTACAGCTAAGGAATCACTCTTGCAACGCATTCAAAATTTGATTCGCTTTCTATGGGTGTTTCTTGAAGGAATTATGATAAGTGCAACTGCGAAGCTTAATTTTATATCTAGAAATTACCGTTACGTGGCTCGATGTTTGAGTAAAGAAAAGAAAGCTTTGAAAGAAAAGGTTTTTTATTTATTTTTTTTTTGTTTAAAGTTTTTCATTGAATTAATTGAATCTCATTTTGTTGTTTAAAGTGGCAAATCGAGGGATACGACGACGGTTATGCACAAAAATCAACGAGCAAAATGTAAGTTTTATGTAGACGATGAGTATTTTCACATTTATTTTTAAAATTAAATAGTTAAGTGGTTTTAAGTTATAAGTTAATTGCATGGGTTTTTGTAATTTTAAATGTAATAATAGACCGGAAGAAACTTTAGCTATCCGTGTGGAAAAACCTAGCGATGATCAAACCGACAATAGGTGAGAATAATCTTAAGTTCCGTAGTTTTAAATATGTTAGACCTTAATTTTATTTACTATTATCTTATTCTATAATTATTATTATTATTTTTTTAAATTTTTTATTGTAGTGTCATTGTCCACGATACGCCCGAAAGTTTGGAAAAGGAATTTGAAGCTGAACAGCCTCCAATAATTCGTTTATTGGTCGCTTCGTGGTACGCAGCTGTTTCTCGATCAGAAATAGTGTGCTACATTATGATCGTCATCAATCAAATAAATTCAGCGAGCATTTTATCTCTTCCATTACCTCTAATGACATTTTTGTGGGGTACACTTTCAATTCCAAGACCGAGCAAGACTTTTTGGATCACTATTATTACTTACACCGAAGCAATTGTCGTTATCAAGTACATGTTTCAATTCGGTTTTTTCCCTTGGAACAACGAAACAGTATCGTCCAATAAACCATTTTGGGCTCCGAGAATTATGGGAATTGAAAAAAAAGATCAATACGCTCTGTATGACTTAGCATTGCTTCTCGTCGTTTTTTTCCATCGATTTATTCTGAAGGTATTTCGATTTATTCGCAGATTTGTATGTATTTATATGTATTTTTTTAATATTACACTCAGAGTTTAGGTTTGTGGAAAGATACAAGCCGCTTTGATGCTGACCCTCAAAAGTCGGAGGAAACTAAGGACACGTCAGCAACTTCCAAAGAGACATCGGCAGCCGAGAAAGAGGAATCCGATACACTCGCCGAGAAAGAGGGAGAATTGGCCAGTGGTGAGAAAGCTATAAGGATTGCAAAAATGCCTGGTTTTTTAACGTTTTTGTGTGTTTATTTGTCAAGTTTCTCAGAAAGATGAAACCACCGTGGATCAGACGCATGCTGGCAGTGTAGTGATAGGGTAATTTTATTTTATTTTATTTTTTTCAATGTGGAATTATTATTAATTCATTTATTTATATTTTTAATTCAGATTTTTACAATACATTCAACCAATACGCTCGTTTATTGACAATTTACTGAACCCACCCTACAGAGTTAGGAGGGATGTTTATGCATTTATGTTTTTGTGCGATTTTATTACATTTCTAATAGTTGTTTTTGGATATTGGGCTTTTGGTGTAAGTGAGTTATAATATTTTACAGTTTGAATAAGCTGATTTGGTTTTTGTCATTCCAGACTGGAGGTGGCGATGGCGTTGCGTCGTATTTTGAAGAAGACAAGGTGAGTAGTGATATTATCCGTGGAAATAAAATTTTAAAAAAATAATACGGTATCATTTTTATTTGATTTATAGGTTCCAGTTCCGTTTTTAATTATGTTAATAGCCCAGTTTGGGCTCATAGTTGCAGACCGCGCTTTGTTTTTGCGAAAATATATTTTAGGGAAATTGTTATTTCAAATATTCATTGTAATTTTGGTGCACATTTGGATGTTCTTTATCTTACCCGTCGTGAGCGAGAGGTTATCCAACGAAATGCGTTTTTAAAAATTCTGTTTGATTGATGTTATTTTTTAATTCCAGGCAATTTAATAGCAATTTACCTCCGCAACTTTGGTATTTTGTTAAATGCATGTATCTTCTACTATCTGCGTACCAAATTCGTTCGGGATATCCAACTAGAATATTAGGAAACTTCCTTACAAAAAAATACAATTACCTCAATCTTATTCTTTTCAAAGGGTAATCTAATTTAATTCTATTAATATTGACTAATTAATCTTAAATTGTTTGGTTTTAGCTTTATGTTAGTGCCTTTTCTGTTTGAATTGCGTGCTCTTATGGATTGGATTTGGACAGACACGAGCATGGCTATTGGATCGTGGCTCAAAATGGAAGATATATTCGCAAACATTTTTATGCAGAAATGCCTCCGTCGAGCCGAAGCCGAGTACCCGGTCCCAAGAGGAGAAAAACGGAATCCGATTGTCAAATACGGGCTTGGCGGATCATTTTTGTTCGTTATTATACTTATAATTTGGTTTCCACTAGTGCTGTTTGCATTACAAAACACCGTTGGCTTGTCTAATCGACCCACTGGCTGCACAATTGAAGTTAGCTTCAGCGGCTTTGAGCCTATTTTTAAAATGAGCGCCCAACTCGAAGATTTAAAAGTGTTCACGCCATCCCAATACGAATCTTTGAGTTTCCAATATCGCTATAGCTCGCCGGCACAATCGTTTTTAAGCAACTACGACAGTGAAGATGTGTATGTGGCTCAATTAAGTGGCAGTTCCACCAGCTACTGGATTATCAGTCCACCAAGCCAAGACAAACTCCTTACCGATTTAAATTCGAATTATGAAATGACTGTCAAGTTTTCGTGGCAGTTTTTTCATGCTGCCGTCGGGAAAAATGCTGAGCCTATGGTGGGCGATGAGTACATCACTAAACTTCCGCCCAATGAAACTGCACGGCTAGCTTTAGCTGCAATGATCAAACAAATGGGGTCTTCGGGAGCTGCGCCAGTAATGATCAATAACTTAATGCCAAAATATATTCGCGTGCCAAGTAGTGGCAAAGCCGTAGTGGCCAAAGCGCTTTTGCAAGGTACCGTTTTACTATTTTATTGTATTATTTTTTTAATTTTTACAATAAATTTTATATTTTTTATCGAAATATAGATACTACTAAGTACAATAACTTATCCCTGCTGCTGAAAAAAGACTCCTACACGTCTGGAGAGGAAAAGGACCAGAAAGTGTTTTGGGTTGTTCAAGAAGATTGCGAGAATAATCCATATAAACGAATCCCATACACCGTCGAAGATTGCCACGAGAGTAGAGCCAATTTTTCCATTGTGTCGTTTAATGACAAAGTATTTCCGGCAACACTAGCTCTTCTTTCCGGCTTCGGGTAATTATAAAACGGAAAGCAATGAAATTTAATTGATGCATTTTTTTGGATATATTTTTTTTTTTTAGGTTAATGGGATTATATACGACTCTCGTTCTCCTCGCCAGCAGATATGTTCGCGCAATATTTGCTGGTGTTTCGTACACAATAATGTTTGACGATATGCCGAACGTGGATCGAATATTACAACTTTGTCTCGATATTTATCTAGTCAGGGAATCTCAGGAATTGAAATTGGAAGAAGACTTGTTTGCAAAACTAATATTCCTGTACCGCAGTCCAGAAACGTTGATTAAGTGGACGCGGTATCCGCACATGCAGAATAGACAGGGGCGAAGGCAGCGTTAAGGGAAAGTGCAATATTTGTAATTAATACTGCTAGTTTAACCGGTAGTGGCTTTTGATGCAAGGCGAAAGAAACGCTTTTGATACGGTAGCGATCTTGGCAATCATCAGAATTTTTATTTAATTTATAATACGAGATATTGAAAGACTGAAAATGAAGATAGTATGAAATGCTTAAAAAAATTTTATCATTTGCTAAGCCTCTCTATATTACTTTTATATTATCTTTCCGTTTAATTTTTTTTTTGAATCGCGATTAATTTTGATAGTGTAATTAATTTTCTGTTAAGTTTCACATCAATCATGTGTACAGCAATTTATTAATGGTGTTTTTGATTGCACTTAAATACTCTTGGATTAACTAGACTATTTAAGAATATAGTTTTTGTAAGAATTAAAAAAACGAATCGGTTAGCTAAAATAAAATGCTATTGCATTGTTTCAAGTATTGCCTAAATAGATAAGAAAAGAGATTTTGTAAAATACGCATGTATATTAATAATAATAGAGAAAACTAACACTGTTGTATCGTTAACTATCGAGTTTAATTTTCACAAATGTATGAATTATTTTATTAGTGCTGTATTGGCTGTCACTGTCAGTATCCTATTCAATGATCAACCATAATCTACTGACAAAAAATACCTTACAATTAACATTAAATGACAAGTAGATGCAACAAATGTGTTTATTTTAAAACTTATTTTTACAATTTTACCACACTACACATTAATTCACCTCCATCCATATCGCTTAAGACGTCGTTCTTCTTTAACAAGATCATCCAAAATCACATCCTTATCGTAACCTTCTAATAAATCACCTTCCTCGGATGACAAATTTCGACTTTTCATTGGAAGACATCGCAAAGCGTTATCTAATGGCAGTGCTTTGTACGAATCATTCTCCTTATCTTTATCAATAAGGCCCAATGATTGCAACAAATTAAGTGACTCGTGGGCGTCGTAATCCAACTGAACGTTGAACACTTTTCTAGCCCACGCTTCAATAGTTTTCTCCAGAAGTGGTTTCGTGAGTTCCCCTAAATAATAAAAAAAACACTATTTAAATAAGAAAAATAAATAAAAGATTAGAAATGTACCTAAATCCTTATCGTACTGCTGATGGCTCTTTTTGCTGGAACTCGAAGGTGGTCTGGTGGTTAGAAGGACAGAATAGGTAACGAGAGCTTCCTTGAAAACTTCAGTGCGTGCACGAGATACGAGTGCATCTAGTAAACTGTTGCTGCTAGCGACGTTTTTGAAAAACTGAGTTCGATGCATTTCTTCTAAGTGCGTCTTACACCTGTTTTTGTAATTCGTTAAGAGACGGGTCAGAACTAAACTGGACGCAAAAGCTGTGGCTAGCGGCCATATTACATCCACGTTGGCTAAGTAAGACACAAATTGACTCAAGGCACCCGTCGCAACGAGTGAAGAAGACAGAATAACAGAATTTGCTGTTGTTGAAGGCATTTTGAAGGCGCCATCAGGCAAAACTAAATGCAGGCGCGAGGCTGGAATATCTCGAAAGGCTTTGATTTGAAGACGAGAGTCCGTTTTTAATCTTGTAATTGCAACTACGCGTTTCAAGTACTTTTGGGGGAGTCTTATTGGCACTTCGACTGTTGGAAAATATCTCGCAATCATTTTTCGAGCATAGAATTCGTACCACGGCATTGGTAGATGTGTTAATTCTCTACCGATTGCCCATAACCTTAAAACGGCATAATTTTCTCTTTTCGCTGAGACCTATAGAGCCAGATAGAAACGAGTGTTGTGGTATTTTGTACACAATTTTAATTTCCTTACCTTGACACCATCAAAGACACGAGGAGAGCAAATCTTGTCGACTACGTGGGATGGCACTTCAAAAAAATTGGCACTTTCTAAAATGATTGACAGCTTCTGAAGTAACCAAAACTCGTTGTCCAATCGATCGCGTACACTCATTTTTCGTAATTGCATTGGTTCGGCATTTGGATTTAAAGGGATGAAAAGTTGCTGTCAAAAACAGAATAAAATTTAAACTGAAATTTTTCTATTTAAAAAAAATGTTGGCTTTTCTGTCAAACACGCGATAATGTGACAGTATTAATTTGTAATATTAAAAAAAACCGGCATCGTTTAATCATTTAAGCCATGTAAATAGACTTAATATCGTTTCATAGCACGAGTTGACAAATTTACATCCGTGTTCATATTTTCCATAGTAACCAATCGTTCTGACTGACATGAGTGAAGTGTGTTTTGGCACATGAGATTGCTTTTAATTAAAATTCTTTATCCTATACTTACGTTTTTAAACATCAATTCAAAATCTCGGCAATTAACTCTCGCGTATCAGTCGTAGAGACGTGTACGGTAAAAACTGCTGTTGGTTGCACCATCTCGAGATGAACAACTCAAACGATTCTCTCCAAAATCGCATTGAAATCCCAATCGCTTATGGATTAGTAGAATGCTTACTGTCCAAATTCAGTTTATTTCTCATTTTAATCGGAAACTTGGTGGTGATCATTACTTTGGCAATTAATCGTCGACTCCTGCATCCAATGAATGCGTACATAGCATCCATCAGTACATCTGGAATCATATGCGGACTCCTATCATTCGTCAACATCGGTTACTTTTCTTCACCGTTTGCGATTATTGGTATTCAAATGTCCTGTCACGCTCGGAAAATCATGGGAATAATTTTCTTCACATCAATGGAGAACGTTGTGTTGTGTATGTTGGTTATGACTATTGAACGGTATCAAGTGATTGTCAGAATGGAGAAATTAAACCACACCACAAATAACAGAAAACGCATCATATTTGGAATCTGGGTCGTGTCCCTCATCTACAATTTGCCAATTTACTTCATAGAAATGAGTGAAGACAGTTTACTGTTTAAAAAAGAATCGAAACCAGACGATGTCGGAATGGCAGTTTGTCTTCCAACCGGAACTATTGCTCGCATTCATTTCACGGTTTCTGTTTTTCTGAGTTACTTAATTCCGTTAATCCTGATGGCGTTTATGTACAACAGAATCATCTGTGTAATCATGAAAAACATACACAGAATGCAGATGACTTCCTCTCACCTGAATCGCATTAAACTGCGGGCTGTCAAAGTTATGATTTTTGTGGTCGTTATTTTTGGTGTGTGTTGGCTGCCCGGTCATTTACTCCAACTCGTTACTGTGTGGTACGTTAAAAAACCGCGTTTCAAGTATGTTATTTTTCACGACTTAGCGTTGCATACAGCTTTTGCACACAACTGGATTCACACTATCGTATACCCAACGCATAGTAAGCACTTTCGATTAACTATGCTTAAAATATTAACAAAAAAGTGGACATGCCGATCAAAAAAAGTAAACAATTCTATTAAGTTTATTGCTAAGTAATTAAATGTTAAGTTAAAGAGTATATAAATGTTCAGATTGTGTAAAATTACCTTAAGTTCTTCATGAATTCCTGTAAATTGCACACTTATTACTTGGTCCAATGCGGCAGCAAATTGTGAGAATTTCGTTTTTTCATTACTGTTAAGAAAATTCGGTTCTTCCAACAAATGCCGCACAATTCCACTTCGAGTTACAGGAATAAAATATTCCCTGAAATTACGATTAAAAATGAATTACATTAATTAAATTTATAAAAATTTGTGTCGTATACTGAATATCAACTTCTTCCTCTGGATCGGACGTTAAAAATTTCGGAGGTATTCGAATTGTTAACGCCGGCTGGACTGGAAGCTTCACGGCAGTACTCGTTGTCTTGCTGGGAAATGACATCTCCGTTGTCGTTGTCGATGAGTGAGCTAAAGATGAAGTTAATGACATCTGGCAACACAGAAGAAAAAAATCTTTCGAGACAGTTGCCATGTTTTAAATTTTTTTTAATCTTGTGCGTCTTATGACATTTCAATCATGTTTAATTGTATAATGAGGACGCTCGTAACAAATGTTATGTAACTCAAGTCAAAACGAGCTTTATTTTTATTTGCGCCTTTGGCAATAATTTAAGACAAAATTTATGCAGGAAGTTATTTTTCATTCAGAACAACGACAGTATTAAAGCTTGCCAAGGACGAACAAAAATAACCTTTGGCCTATTGCAGCGACTGATTAATTCTGTTATGCACAATCAACACGAAGGTGTTGGACAGCAAAAACCAGTTATCAATAACAATTATTCCACGAAAGGACTTTCCTGTTTTCTTTTAATTACAGAGGTGTGACTGTGTTAGCAGACGACTTGGTAGTGCTGTATTCCCGGGTTCGCAAATGACGTCACATAAACATCATAAAGTTAATTAAAAATCTTCAACAAAAAATAATAATAATTCAAAGTAAATGAGAAATCGAAAGTTACAATATTTTTTTTTAACTTTCGATTTGGTTAAATACAATAGTTTTTTTTACTAATATTTAACTAAATATAATATAACTATAAATAATTTTGGGTGTGGTACTGACGGCAGGTATGAAAAACAGCAGTTTAGCTTCAGATACAATTAAACTAATTGCTAGAGATGACCACATTTAAAAGTAACTTACCCAACGACATGGTTTTCGAAATAGTAAATTTGTTAACACTTGTCTACCGTAGAAAGCTGCCATCGTATTTCCAAAGCTTGGCGCTAAAAACCAAACAACTTGGCTCTTTATTACGTTAGGATCGCTTCGAATATTGACGCAGTTGGCGTGCAATACTTGAGTAGAATCCGTGCGGCGCACCATACACATTGCATCACGGCGCTCCAAAGAAATACCATTGATGGTTTTTTGTGTTTTTTTTTTAAATTGTTATTTTATTTACTAATTTAAACGTCTTCAATTCAAATCCTAGAAAATAAATTTGTCCTTGCATCTATATTTTGACAAAATAAATCAAGATGACGTTTTTGTAATTGTAAAGCATTCTACTCGTCAAATTACATCATCGAATTATTGCTTTTTGTAACAAATACAGGTATTGCGTAAAAAGAATTTAAAATATAGCATATTGAGCGACAGATGTCGCTTCACCGCCATCCCTGAGTTTCGTGGTACATTCTCTGAATGTTTTCCCTCAACATGTTTACTTGCTCTGAAATTTAAAATGCATTAAATAAAATTATTACAAATTATATTACACCGTATACCTGGTTGTAAATTAGCAATAGTTGACTGTTTTCGGAGAAATTCGAGGCACAGATCTTTACTAAGGCCAAACGCGTGCATATTACACGTAAAAGTTCTAAAAGATTAATTTATTGTTTTAAAAATTCGAATATATTAACATCCTGAGTGAAATGTCTACCCCAGCTGACCAAATGTAATATTTTCTTGAAAATTTCTGTCGTCAACAATATCTTCCGTACTGTACTGTTCAAAGTCCTCTCTAGTGATTACCGGCCGACGAGCACGTTCGCACTGAACGGCATCGAAAAATGCTGCATTCCAAAATCGAAGCGACTGCCACACCGATTGGTCTTTGAGGTAAGTGTAAAGAAATTCTTTATACGGTTCGCAACCCGGAACAGCAACTAAAAATAATCACCAATTAAAATTTAAAAAATATAAATCAATCAATCTTCAAACCTTCGTGGTAAAAAGTAAAACACATATTCATTAAAGACTTTGCAGGCGAAAAATCATCGGATTCATAACATTCGAATAAAACAATAGCAAAATATTGTACCAAACTGTAGAAAGTGGATTCGTCCACCTTTTTGTTATTAATGCGCTGGGAAGAAGAAAAAATATTAATCAATTTTAATTTCTAATAAAATTCCAATCAAAACATCGTACCTGAGTGTTGACATGTCGTGCGAACCACAACCTGCCGATTTCGTGCTGACATAATTCACCAAACTTCGCTTTTTTATCCAAACTAATCGAAGCGCTGCAAATAATAAAGAAATCAATAAACAAACAAAACAAAACAAAAAATAACAACTTACCTATTCTTAAACAACTCCTCGACGAACCTCTTCATATATTCCATGCTCTCAACAGTTACATCATCGGGTTGACTTTCATAACTAACAGTCGACGCCCACGACTGCAAGGACGCTTCTGAACCCGACCTCCCGACATCTCTTCTGTCCGCATCCGACGAATCCACACTGGTCGTACTCATCTCATTCTCGTCCGAACTTGCAGCTTCCGACATCCTATGAACTCGAAGCCGATCAAAAGGATCCTGTTGCGTTCCATTGGCGATCAATTGCGCATCCAACGCATCCAATGCGGCTTTAGCGCGGTCGAGATCCGAGCAGAACGTAACCGACGGTTGACCATAAACAGCCCGAATTTTCGGCTGTATTCTCGTCAGCCGTCGTTTCGGATGATGAGATCCGGAGAAATAATACGCCTGTTCGTACGTCGGACTGGAAGATCCGGAAGGAATCGAATTTCGTCTTCGTAGCCCATTTTTATGAATTCTTTTCTCTCCTTGGCATTTGCTCACCTCGTCCGACGTGTCACTATTGTTGTCGCTGCTCAGATTAAGCGCGGCCTCTAATTTTGTACTCAGACCGTTCAGTAGACCGTTGCTGCTGTTTATCATGGACGTGAAGAGACCTTGTGTTTTACCCGCTAATTTCACTGCTTGACGGCCACTGGTTTTTCCTACTTCCCGGACACCATCCATGAAATCAACCATGACTTAAATAAATATCTAAAATAAAAAATATATAAAAAAATTGTGTCAATGTATTTTTTTTTATTTTTTTTTTATTTTTTTTTAAATAGCAAGTTCATTTCCTCGTCATTTGTTTCTATGAAAATGGTATCAAATTTTCATTATTTCGACTTCCTATTAACATTTTCCAGACTTTTTTAAAGATAAGTAAAACTAGGTTGGAATTTGTGTGGAGGTTAATTTTTTATTCTACCGTTATCTGTTAAAACACCTGTGTCTACTGTCAATCAGAAGGAGAATAAAAAAATAAAATAAAATATAAAAAATGCAGTAAATATTATGCATTCTGGCACTCACCGATGATAAAAGTAATTGATTGAAATAATAGATGGAGAAAAATAGGCAGACTTAATAAAATGCACCTGTTATGCCATAAAAACAGGTTATTGACCATTCGCATTATTTTATCTTTCAATAACAGGAAATTAAAATGTAACAGTTTGCGGCAATAAAAAAATATATTTTTTTTTAAATATTCATTTTCTATTGTGATAAAATTTCTGTTCTGCGTCTGCTGCTATCATTCACGATTTGCGTCATTAAGACAGGAAACGATTTGACAGCAACAGATTTTTTTGAATAAAATAACAAAACACATTAAAGTAGGTAAGGTGAGATAAAAATTTCAAGGTCGGCTTTCTTGTTGATACAATGTAATGAACAGTGTTAATTAATGATTTAGAAAATAGATAGAATTGAATTGAATTATCAAATGAGCTCGTTGCTATGCAGAGAAGCTGTAGCACCAAATTATGGATAGCTGCACTTGATAAACAAATTGCAGCTGGACACTTTTCGTTTAGCCCAACAAATGTCTGAAATAAAGAACTTTGTATTTAATTATTGCAGTGTTAGGTATTTCTCAACACAACGCCATAAATTTTGTCTGAAAATAATTAAAATTAACCATCAAAATGCATCAATGAAAATATTAAAAAGTTTATTGGTTCCGATAAAGACAAACGTTTACCTTTCCAAAACTTTGTTGATCACTGCTTTGCATTACATGTCACCGAATTAATTCGCAGCATTCCAGTATCGGCTCAGTTCTCAGCTCACAAGTCAGACAAGACTTTTAATTTATCATTGGCCGATCGGTTCACTAACGACACCTCGTGATAAAACATTAAATGTGTTTCATGAACGTTGTTGTATAAAATACGTAAATTTGTATGATAGTTTATATATAGATTGAGACAAATTTTTGTCATATTAGAGTTTCATGCGTTCCAATTTGCCATATTACGATCGATCCCGGCAGCCATGTTTAAATCTTGTTTGGTGTCGTGGAATTGATGATGTGCCGGTTTTGAATTTCAAACACCAAGCGCGACTTTTCCTTGTTTTTGTGCAACTGATGTATGTTTCTGAGCCGGTTTGTGAATTTTTCTCTCGGAATGAAGAATGCAACTTATCGGATGAGCTTGAGAACCCGTCATGTCCAAAAACAGAATGTTGCATTTAATAAATTGGAGTTACATCTTAAAACTTTTGCTGGCATTAATGACCATTTTATTCGTTTGTGAAATTCTCATCTATTACATCGTTCTATTGAAATGTTCCTGGCCTCAACTAAACGACGCGCTTGCCGATTCAAGTGTAAAATTGACGACAAATTACAAACCCGTTAAAGCCATGATACTAGCCGATACGCATTTGCTTGGAATGAAAAGAGGACATTGGTTCGATAAATTACGGAGGTAATGTGCAATTTGCTTGAAGATTAAAGAATTTGCTTCAATAATTGATTCATTTTGTTTTGTTTCAGGGAATGGCAAATGCATAGATCGTTTCAAACTGTTATGACAATTCACAGTCCGGATATTGTTTTCTTTCTGGGTAATGCTTATACAATTTTTTGTGAAAAATGTTTTATTTTTTGTTGGAATTAACAGGCGATATTTTTGACGAGGGCCAATGGGCTGATGGATTGGAATTTCGACATTATGTGCAACGTTTTCATGCCCTTTTTCAAGTTCCGGAGAAGACTCAGGTCTTTGTGGTTGCTGGAAATCACGACATTGGTTTTCATTATGTGTGAGTTGCTCGATTCCAATGCTTAAAACTTTGAAGTTGTAATTTTTTTTTAAATTAAAGTACAAATCAGCATCTCAACAGTCGTTTTACCGATGCATTCGCAGCGCCAGCTGTAAAATCGGTTGTAATCGAAGGAAATATATTTATAATGATAAACAGTATTGCTATGGAAGGGGATAAATGTTCATTGTGTGCTCCTGCGGAAAAGAAACTAAAAGAGTTAGCAAAACTATTACATTGCGATCATGTGCGTATTGTTTTAATGTATACAAGCAGTATGTATAATCAAATGCGTTAATTATTCCAGACGAAAGCTCATAAGTGCAAAACTATTGCTGGAGCACCAAATAATTCGAGGCCAATATTATTTTTGGTAATTAAAATAACTACATAGCTAAAATATAATACAAATTATGTTTTACTGCAATTTTCTGTTATATCATAACAATAAAACAGTCTTTGTGACTCACTCATACAGTGTGGGTAGTAAACAAAGATGTGTTTTCAGATTGCAGTTTTGCAACTCTTTAAAAAAAATCGTTTTATTTAATATTTTTAGCATATGCCACTGTTTAGAAAATCTGAAGCAGTATGCACTGAAATAGATTCAGTCCCTCCTGAATTAAAAGACATTCCAAATAACGAAAAATGGGAATGTTTATCTAAAAATGCAACTAATAAGGTAACTTTTTAATTGATTAAAGATAAAAGATGTTGATTTATTTTTATGTAATTACATTTAGTTGCTGAAATGGTTGGAACCTCGTTTGGTTTTGGATGGTCATGTGCATCACAGTTGTCAAATACTACATCCAGGTGCTGTTCCCGAATGGACTGTCGCTTCCTTTAGTTGGAGAAACAAAAATAATCCATCATTTCTTCTGGTTGTTAAATTAATTCAAGGTTATGTAAATCAATCCAATTTGATTAATTTTGTCAATTTCAGGCGACTATCACACCGAATAATTTTGCAGTAAGCAAATGCTATATGCCACAAGAATCTACCGTGATAACCCTTTATGTTATCAGTAGTCTTGGATTGCTTATGTGGATCGTGGCCACGAGGCGGCGAATTTGCAGGTCCAGCTCTTACAGTAAAGTTAGTTGATCACCGAAATCAACAGTTTTATTTTTAATTTTTGTATATACAATGAATGTATCATGACTGTAAATCGGCTAATAAAAATGCGCTTTTCAATGTTACTTAAATTTTTATTCAAAATAAGTTAAATTTACACAAAACCCTCAATAAGTTAGCTTTAAAATAAAATAAACGTATGATATAATATTATGCATTCAAAATGCTAAAAAAAAAGTAGTTTAAGAAATTACATAATTTCGTGTCAATTTTTTAAAAAATTGTTTGTTTGTTAATTTGTCATATTGTTGAGATATGTGTTGTTTTCTGTGTAGAGACGTTCGTTCTGGAAAAATTTTAAATTTTAAAGTAATTTATAAGACTAGAATTTTGAAATAAGCAAATTTACCTCCACTAATAATCCTATACAATATTTGTTCATTTGAACGAGTGCACATTCACTGTGTCCTACACTGCGGAAAGCTGTAGTAGCATCTCGTCCGGCATTCTCGTAAAGTACATCACTTCCTCCGGGATGCTACGAACGGATACAAATAGTTTAATTTTAATTTCACTTATTTAAATTGTCTAATAAATTAAATCACCTCATTCATGAACTCCACAAGGTCATAAACTTTATCAAATATAACAACCCAGCAATCGTTGATTGTATCGTGTGCTGCTACTTCTTGCAAGGAATATGTCGTTAAGGTTTTAGGTATATTGTTGTTTTCATTTAATTCCCCGGTTAAGTAATTTAAAGCTCCTGTTGCTATTTGATAAGTTGTTGCAGCGACGGAAAATGCCTGGATATATACAATTTAAAAAATTAATAGCCTGATATTTAAAAAAAAATAAAAAAAAGTTGAACAATCTGTTTCGCTAGACAGAATTAAAAGCTCTTAGAAGATTTTTTTTTTTTTTTGGAGGAAAAAAGAAGTTAAAAAGGTAGTCTTCCTTGAAATTGGTCAGTGAGGCGTGCTCTCGTTTTGTTTAATCACGGTTAAGTTATAATGTAACCTTGAACTTTTACTAAACGTATTAATTCAACATTAAAGTAAAAAAAAAATAAATTCATTAAAAATACATCTTGTTCTTTAATTTGATCCGTCAGAAAGATAACGGTCAGAAAAATAAAAAAATAAAAATTAATTTACATGCTAATTCCCTTAGCAACTAAATGAGATCGGCTACGCTGCATATCACAGATAAATTTGTTGTGAATTGAATAAAATTTATATATCGGTATAACTTATACGTACATATATATGAAATCAGAACTTTTTTTTTTTTTTTTTTTTTTTTAAAAAGAGTAAAAATTATCGCGTACCTGACTCCGTAAAAAAGTGTCCATGTCTCGAAGTGGGTTTGATGACTAAGTTCAATGATTGCAAGGCTAAGTATGAAAGCTTTGCTTGTCGCTTCTGAAAGATGAAACGAGTCAAGATAATGAAAAGTCAAGGAAAATTGCATCACTTTATTAAGTTTATTGAATTGTCCGTTAGTTTTCAAAAAAAATTGTTTTCAAACTTAAATTTCATGTTTATAACTTGATTTTTTTCTCATAGTTTATGATTTCTATGCAATTATTTATCGTGTTTATGTGGATTTTTTAAATCTATCGGAAATTAATTTTTTTCTTAGAATTTACTCTTTTATTTACTCTTTTTATAATATTTAATTAATTCAAATTGTTGTGCTTGTGCGCCTTGGCACAAATAAATTACAACCCGGAAAATTAATCATTAATACACTTAATCAGAAATACCCGTTCAAGAACCCTGAAAATTGGCCATTAATTTCAAAAAAAAATTATCTTTAGTGAATATTATCACCAAAATTTCGTTCGTTAAAAAAATTAGAAAAAAAGTAAGTGAACTGGCATCCAGAAAACTATTTTAAATTTCTGAATAAAGAATTGGTATTTACCTGTTTTTAAATGATTAGGAAGTTGGTTCAATGATGAGCTAACAATTGATAAATAAATGTCGTGAGTAAACTGATAACTGAAAGCGCATGCAGCGGTCCTTTTATATGTTTTTGGAGAAGCTTTCGAAACTTGTTGCCGCCCTTGCATCAGCGTAAAATTCTTTTCCCTATTGGTTTATCCAGGGGGTCTTGCCACTTTCCACTAACTGCATTGGTTGATTCTTCAAGGTCACCCAGAACTTCAGGTATGCCCAATTATACTTTGTTTTTACATTTCAGAATATGTAAATGAGTTACAAAAATTTTATTTTTCGTCAATTCTTGACGTCATAATTTAGGGCTAAGGATGCTACGAATAATCTGAATGTATAAGAATTTCCTCTCAAATGATTGTAAACTGTCTTATGCAATGTCTATTGCAAAGTTGATGGAACATTTTTTTTTTTAAGAACATAGATTCAATTACGAATTCAAAACGAATTTATTCAAATGATAAGTGCAGATCATAATTAAATATTAATGATCAAATAACCAAATTTAATGTTTAAAAATTTTCATTTTCCATGAATTTCAAGGCAAAAAAAAAACAAGAAAAAAAAAACACGAACGTCACGCTCATATTATGACCTTTTTAAATGATTCGATCGTTATCGATAATTACAAATTGAGCGAAAAAATTTCATAATTCAGGATAATTTAGAAACAAAAGGAAGTTTCAATAGAGCAACAGAGAAATGTGGAACGGAGTCAATAAACATGACGTGATAACGTCAAAAAGTAACAACAAGTAAATAGAAATTGCAATATCTCTTAAAAATGATATTTCGTCTGATTGATTATCAGATGAGATATGGATAATTCATGGATTTTTTGATAATTCAGAAAAAATATGAAAAAGATGATACTGTGAATTAACAAAACAAATTAAATGTTATTGTTTTTAAAGAAAATCTGTTATGCATGTTTCAACAAAGATAAGCTTAAATATCTAATTATAGAAATGGGAGTCGAGGGAAAAAGCGATATATGTATTAAAAAAAGTATCAACAAGTT
This sequence comes from Strigamia transsilvanica, assembly GCA_034701245.1. Taxonomy (NCBI): domain Eukaryota; kingdom Metazoa; phylum Arthropoda; class Chilopoda; order Geophilomorpha; family Linotaeniidae; genus Strigamia; species Strigamia transsilvanica. Next base: position 31,258 of record JAQIXU010000007.1, on the reverse strand, counting down.
AATAAATATTGCACTGAAGATGATATTACGATCATATCACCCGAGATTATCAAATAAGATGTGATCAAATCAAATTAATTAGTTGATTTTGATAATTCAAAAGAAAAAAAAATCTTTAAAAAAAACTATGAAAAACAAGTGACGTATCTATCCTGGAATATGGAAGATGTGAAACCGCAAAACCGTAAAAGCTCCACATTAAATGTGATTACAACCTCCACCTAGAAGGGCATTTTCTTTCTTTTCATTTTCCTGTTCCGTCTTTAACATGTTAAGGTCAAATCCAACTTTAATTTACAAGGTTTTCCACTCCCCCTCCTCATTTCCGTGTTTTCCGACCTTCACACCATCTATTTTCTCATGGTGGTTCATTTATGAGTGAACGGATTCATTAGTATTCATAACAATAAAAATCATTAAAGTCTAATAAAATTTACGACATAAATAATTTTTTTTTAATAAATAAAATCAAATTGTACCGGCAAAAACCGAATACATAAATTATTTACACAAATTATTTTTAGATTAGATGCATTCGCAACGAAAGGAACGAGTTTGTAACAAAATGGCGCCTAAATTTTTCTGAAGAATTCGGTCAAACAGAAATGAACTTCCTTAATCTGAAGCATAATTTGTGAGGGATAAAATTAAACATAAAATATTTATTAATATACATGACGGTCTGATTTTTTTCCTTCTTTATTATAGTTTCAAATTTAAAACGATGCAAATACTGCAAGCACTCCTCGAGTCAAAACGATTCATAACATCCAACGAAGTAGCTGCTGCTTTAAGACCATTCTACTTTGCTGTACACCCAGATTTGTTCGCACAATACCCAAAAGAAAGGGTAATTTGTTATTTTAAGAAATATCAATTTATTTCAACATTGTAAATTTATTTTCAGGAAATAAACGAAGACTCGTTGAAAATTTTACAAGGGTATTTGGAGTCAATTCAGCAAAATGAAGCTGTTCGAGTTAATCACATTACGTTTTATTTAAGGCGTATGTCTCTGACATCTACTACTGCTGCATCTGCAGGCAGGTAGACACCCCCGCATGACTGATTACAAAATAATGAATAATAATAATAATTCTTCTACCGTACTGTTTCGTCGTTTTTATACATTACCGTTTGTTTTATATTTATATATATAAAGGTGCTTTTCGACGAGTTAACCTTACATTGGCGCATCGCGATTTGCGAGAAGTTGTAAAAGAAATTTTAGAAAAAAGTAACCTCCCAACGGATTATGTAAACAGTTTACCCATCGAAACTGAACGACTTAAAACACGAACACCAGACAGACCAATAATTTGGAGACATCCGTTTTTCACTGATCCGGATGAAGAAGCAGCATCTGCAGCTAAAAGAAAGCCGGAAAGTTTGAGGTTGTTAAATATATTTTTATTTAATTACCCAAATAAAAAATCTAAAATTGATAATTTATTTGTCTTTGACCCGCAGTTTATGGCTAGGAAAAAATTACCCGGACATGGCTGTTCGATTAGAAATTAATCGTCCAATTCGCGAGCAGACTCAAAAGTTGAGAAAAGAATTGATTGATAGACTGCAATTAAATGACATATTGTACAAATGCGGTTGGGGAAGTATTCATTTTAGAGGTTGCTTACAGAGCTTCAATCAATTGTCGCTGCAGTACTCCGAGCACCTTACAATTCTGGCAGGTCGTACTGTCGTTTTTGAACGTATGACCGGAGTTAATTTAGATGGACACATTATTTTTAATGTGGATGATGTTCGACACAACTGGCTCGAAGTAATTTACTCTTATTTCATTGTGTATTCGTCTAATTTGATTTGTTTACTCTTGTCAAGTTCATTAAATCGCTACACCAACCGGATGCAACATTGTCGAGAATTCCTGCGGTTCAACAAGCAGTATCTCGGGTTTTAAGAGACATAAAAGGTTTGTTTTTAATTCTTTTTAAAAAAAATTAAAAAAAAAAAATTGTGTATGCATTTTTTCAGTTGTCCATAGAAAATTTCAACCTGCTGTATCGGTAAAAGCGTATGAACATCAGTTACGTAAATTATGTGCCGCCATATCTGATTATTGGGTCAAACATGGTTATCCAGAGTCATGGCCTCAGTCCTTGGACCAGTTTCAACTGGTTGTGGAGTGGTACAAATATTTGCTTTCACAATTTTTAAGTTGATTCACAGAATTTCCTTTTATTATTAAAAATAATATAGTGAGGCTGGTCCTCTGATGTTATCCCCTACTGGCCAATTTATTGTACCCGCTTCGTGTCCAGCATTTATGCTCGTTAATTTTATAACAAAACACATGGAAGAAGCGGCATTTAAGCTGAAACAATATGAAAGGTGTGTTGAAAAATGACAGTTTAATATCATCAAACAAATTTTTGTTTACAGCCATAAATATTTAGAACGGGACCTCCACAAGAAGTGCCAGTTTGAGTTAGAACTGGCGGATTTGTCTAAGGATGACAACGTGACTCCAGATATGATGATATCGTTTTGCCAAGGACTTCTGAAACAGAAAACAACTATTGATAACTTCATGAAAGGAAGTTTTGTTTATGTTACACATTATTATTCCGTGTTACAAGGTGGTGAAATGTGTATTCCATGGAATTGGCAGGAATAATTGAGAACGAATTTCGGTTTAGGATAATAAATTTTATTAGTATAAACACTAAAAATAAAATTGTGATAAGAGTAATTTATATAAAAAGGATTAAAAAAATTATGCTTATAATATTGAATCGAAGCATTATTACTTTAGATTTTTCATTAGTAAAAAAGATTAATAGATTTTAACAGTCAGTTTCTGATGGATTCAAATCAAATGGCGTAACCGCTTCAGGATCCCACATTCGAATATTACGCAACGCTTTATTCAATACGTTGCACCACACAATCCTTTCTTCTTTTGTATCAGCTGACAACAGATGCCTAGAATTGACAACACAATTAATAAAATGAACAATTTATGAGAAAATTCGTACTTGGTAGTGGCATAAGGACCAAACCGCGAACAAACTAACGTCTCTTCTTCGTCTTCGTCGGGTGCACGGATTGTTATGAGCATAAACGTGTGATGGCGCGCACATTGATCCCGAGAAAGCAATCCAACATTTGCAGTAACACAAGCACGTAGATTTATGCTACCAATCGGCTCCTTTCTATTTTTCTGATCATCCGGATACTTCCAATACGATAACATTGTTCCTGATAGACCGCACCAACGACGATGCCAGGCTCCAAATCCACTTACGTCGTCAAACATAGTCTAGAAATAACAATCATTAATTAAAATTGTATTTTAATTCGTTATTTTCTAACTGACCAAAAAGCCTTGCTCTACGATGTTGTAGTCGCTGGAGCAGTGGACGTCCATCAACAAGTTACCGTCCAAAGGAGAGATGTACGGAACCTTTTCTAATGTCCATGTTTTTCGGTTTAGACTCTTCAAATTAATATTTACAAAACCAATTAGTGCAAAACTTGACGTGCGAACAGCTGTTGGTCCACCGGGACTTTGAATATTGATTGATTTAGAATCGGATTTAGATTGCTTCCTTGGGGTTAAGTTTAATTTACTTTTATCCTAGAATTTAAAAATAAAAATATTAAAAGTTTATATTATTTTATTAGACACAAAATTAGATAACCTTTTTGCTCAGCGTTTTCACTCTATCGCTGGACACCTGAGTGCGCAGAGTTTGAAGGCCGTAAACTTCCAGAAGAACGTTGAAATGGAAATTCAAGTCCCGTAAGTTGATTAAATTTGGAAATCTCAGCATTCCGTTATTAATATTATCCATTGTGGAATACATTTGAGTAGAAACCACTTGCGCTCCATGCTTGATGAGACAAATGAAAAAATGAACAAATTCCCCTAAAAAAAAATTAATAAAATTTTTTAAAAAATGTATACAGTAACTTTTTTTTCCATTTCAATACCACTACGGCCATTCTCCGATTGATTTAAGTAATCTTTCTTTAACGGAAGCGATATATTCTTAATCGAAATGGACCCACTCGCAGCTTCGCTTTCCTTCCCTTTACTCAGAGCATCAGTCTTCAAATGCTGAATTTCATTCAAATATGCCTGTCGTTTATGAGCTGAAATAAAAGAAATTAAAATTAAAAACAACAACAACAACAACAATAACCTCGCAATAAACTTACTAGCAACTAAAAGAAGCCGTTCGCACTCTACTTGCTCCGTTGAACCATGAAACTCAACGGATGAACGACACAAGTTGAGAGCCTGACTGGACTGACTAATTACACTCTGCTGAGCATTGACTTCTTCTTGCAAAATCTGTTCAATTTAAATAATTCAATATTAATTCCATCTACCCACGCTTCCTTCCATACCCGAATTTGATCTTTCAAGGGAATGGCATCATCCTTTTTCGGTGGCGAGGGCGGACTTAGAACTTCTTCCCGCCTGACAATCGATCGCACGGGAGGAGTTCGAGTTTCTTGTTTCTGTCGCCGGTAGAAACTCACAGAGTGCAACAACGAATCGTCTCCGACTTCCGGGTAAAGATGGTGTATTGTTTGGACCGGTGGTGGTGGTGTTGGAGGTGAGACTGGTCTGTAAACACGCGGAGGTTTCGGAGGACTTTTAAGTGGTGATTTTACAATTTCCTGCGCCATTTGCATAAACGACGAATTCTCATCATTTCCACTGCTGTCGCATTCCAGCGCGTCCTCCAATAATTCGCTCAGATTTCCATCGTCGCCGTCGTCCGAGGATCCTTGCTGGATGGGTTCTTTTCTCGGTGAAACGATTAAGTTACTGCTGGATTTACGTTTCACAAAAACTTCGGTTTCTTCATCCGAGTCGCAAGTCTCATCTTCAACGCTGCAGATGCTTTCTTCGCTGTAACTAGTTTCCAAGGTACCCATAACCTCCAATTCTGAGTCTGCGCTTTGTTTACTAATGGGACTGTCATCCTTGCTGCTACAATTGGAGGATGATTTGCTTAGAGTTCGAACGTCCTGTTAATGGCAAGATCAATTAAGAAATTATTACACATTTTTTTTAAAATATATATTTTTTTTTACATCGCCGTCCATTATTGCAGTGGCTTGCTCCCATCGACTGAGAAGTAAATGCATGTCGTTTCTTCGTTCCGTTTTAATCTTGGAAATTATTTCTTTTGATTTCCATTCTTCACTTTGTTCTTGAAGTTTTCGATGAATTGTTTCAGTTGCCTTGCCCACGTAAGACTGTGTTCTCCCTACTGTAAGGCGAAATACGTGTGTATGTTTAAAGATGAGTATTTTTCGTAATATAAATTTAAATTTTACATTTCTTTTGTGGACTTTGGGGTGGTGAAGTTGGAGACGACACTGTTTTCTTCACTTGAATCTTTTTAGGCGAACATAATGCTCTTGCAGCCGCAGCAGCTTTGGCTTCGACTTGAGTCGCTTGCTCGAAAAGCGCCACACGTGCGGATAAAGGTAGAATCGATGGGTCGGTCTTGTTTTTCACTGGAGATGGTTGTTTAACCACGTTGTCGACAGCATTTGCTGTGGATTTTAATTTGATATCAAATCTGCAAATAATGACTACTATTAACATTAATCACGACAATTTTTTTCCGAACATTTACCTAGCTATGTCTCGCACAGGAGAGAATACTTTCTCTTGTGGAATTTGAGTCTTTTTAGGTGTGGTTTTTTTAATTTCCGGACATGAATTATTACTCGGTTCATCTTTCTTGTATTTTTTGTCCTGTCCATTTGAAATTGGCATTGGCGGTGCAGCTGGAGTACGAAAACTAACACTTTTTCGTGGCGATTTTTTGTTCGTTGCTCCATTCTTGCTAAATTCGTATTCCAATTTCGATTTCGAAGGAGATTGAACAAAACCTTGCGCTTTCTGAAAAAAAAATGCAAATAAAAAACATTTAAATTATAAAATTACATGAATTATATATGTCAATTTAAAGTTCTTAAAAATAAATTAAACATTTAACCTACCAAACTTTTCACAATTCCTTCATCCCAAAGTGTTTTCGTAGCTTTGACGCTATTATTCTTAGCAGGGGATATAGAAGGAGCAGTGTTAATAGGTTTGGTCGTTTCACTAGCCCCTACCTGATTAGTATTAGGAGTCTTAAATTTTTCTAAAGCTTGAGTGAAAGTTGACGATTGACCACAATCAGATTTTTTATCCTCCTTAGGTTCAGAGGTATTTCCACGTACGACGGTGCTGGCTTTTTGCACGGAAGAAACGGGTTGTGATTGCGGCACCTCATCCTCCATACTCTTGTACGTATCAGCCAAAGATGCCAAACGATCCCGGCGTTTCAGTGGTGTATGCGCAGTTAACTTTTCCTCTTCTGTCGTAATCGAACTCAAATCCGGATATAATCGTTGAGGTTTTGTTGGCGGAGACTCCAAAACACCATCTGATTAAATATAAACATTAATCTTTAATTTTTACGATTTAAATTTTAAATTTACCCTCTCCGGAATGCAACATGGCAAGTTTTTGAAGCCGTCCTTTGAGACGAGGAGTCTCTTTAGTGTTTTCTTTGGTTTCTCCATCAACAACTTCCTTAGATTTAAAACTGACCCTTTTTTTGGCTGGTGATTTAGTGTTGGATTCAACCGCTTGATGCTTTTTAGCTGGAAAATTATATTTCAAAAATGACGGAACAGATAATATTTAATTAGTTATTTTATGAGTCATGATTTTCAAACCTTGGACGGATCCGACCGTTGGATTATCTTCCCGTAAAGGACTCGGGCGTTTCCTTAAACTACTGGAAAATGATGTTTGTTTCTGAGGAGTTTGCAAACCAGAACGGGTGATTTTCTTATCTAAATTCTCCTGCCTCGCTTTTGTTCTTTTTAAAAGTTTCTAAGTGAAGTGAAAATTTAAAAAACCGGAAAATTATTAGATTGGGCTTAAATAACCGTTGCAACACTGTGTTTCAAACTGCCGATTTATCGAGTCAAATAAGTGTTTTGCACATATTGGAGTTAATTACGGGACTTACTTCAGTAAAAGAATCATCCATCGTTTCTAAATCTGCTTTTTGAAATAGTCCAGGCTTATATGAATGTTGTCCAGGTATGTAAATGCAAATTTCGTTTTGAATTCTCCGCTTACGTAGGCGCGGTGATCGCCACCGTTGGGTAGATAGTAAGGTTTGTCCTGATTGGTGCTTTGGTGTACGGTGGCCTATAGCTGCCAGCTGTTTTGTTATCTTTTGAAAATTTATTTATAAAAAAAATTGATTTTTTTATTAATTTTTTATTTTTTTATTATTTCATTTCTTTCATCTTTAAAAAATAATCCTTTTCATTTTCTTTCGTTTTTTCCTCACCTTTTTTCTTTCATTAAAAAAAATGTCTTTATTATTTTTCTTTTATTTGGAGAAAATTCCACGAAAAGATTGTTTTTTTTTTATACTACATACATAGTATAAAAAGGGGAAGCTCTTGACAATAGGTGGCGGTAATATGCTGCTTTGTGAGTCAATTTTCTCCAAAAGTTAATACTGCAACTGTATCAACCGACGGGGGTGGAGGGGCATATTAAAGCTCTTCCCAATATGAAATATAAAAAACCTTATTATAATTCCGATTTAATTTATTTCATTTCCCAACCAATACTATCTCCTAGACGTCTCCTATTCCTTCTTTTCTGAACGTTTCTTTGCACCTCTTTCGAAATGTAACATCGTCATAGGCCAAATCAAAGTCACGGAATGGGCGGTGCGAACGGCGAACCACATTTAGCCCCGTGCCTCGCGAGGCCCACATCTGAGCAGATAATTTTTATTTTTCACGTTTTCATTTTGTAAATTTGGGGCCCCGTGCTCGGGTTTTGTTTGCACCGGGCCCCGTACATTTCCGGGCCGGCTCTGATAAGAAAAGATACAAAATGAAACGTTTCCTGCAACCAAGCTTCTGTATCCTCGTTGCTTCCTCTTCCTCTTCCTCTGTTTCTTAGAAAATAAGAAACTTGGTATATAGACGACGTCTGCTGTTCCTTTCATCTATATTAAAAATAATTTTTATGTATAGTCATATTTTCTTGAAAATTGAACTTTATGAGTGGTTGTGGATGAATAATTTCATCAACTGTGTTATAATTTTTACTTAATCTAAAAATTTCCGAAAAGAACGAAAAATGTGTGGCGGCTATATAAGCCAAAAGCATTCACAATTTACGTCATAAAACTTATTCCATCTTTACAACAAAATAGATATACTGCCAGTTCCTTCGAGTTTTAAATTTAAAATACTATATACTGTTTAGAAAATTACATTAAAAAAATGGTAATGTTGGCAAACCTTCAAACTGCAACATTTTGCATACAGAATGAAAATTATGGGTGTGTTTCATCAAAATGTGGGTGTGGATTCCATAAAAAAAAATGCGAAACCATCTAAAATGTTATACTGTATTTTCGATTTTTTAAATCTAATCTTACAGTAACTTAAAACTACACCTTTAGTCTTATTCAATTTATTTTATTTTTTTTAATTTTTCCCTTTCAATTAAAAAATGGATACGATAATTGTATTAACCATCTGTTCATAATTAAGCGATATGTGCTATTATTTCTACCGATCGATGAAAGCTTGCTATGCCAAAACAATTAAAGCGTTGTCACGAGTATGACGTCACTAAGTATTCGCAATTCCAATCCAAAAAAATTCCAATAAAACAAAAAAAAATATTTAAATAATTTTAAAAACAGTTCATAGAATTTTACTTAAAAAACCACTTTCGTTCTCTGCATGAACAAATATTTTAATTATCTCCAAAATTACCTCCCACAGTCATTCCATTGACTTTCCACTCTCCTCATTCCACTCTATACTATTATTATACATAAACGAAATCCGAAAGACAGTGGCGCTACCCGTGCCACAGGTGCCGTGAACACGTGAGACGATTGCGAAGCAGAGAAATTGAGTCAGTAGAAGGCGCGATGTTCGCGTTCAAACCGCACGCACTTGGTTGTAAAAAAAACATGGTGCCAGCAAGCTGGTAAATTTGCCAGCTAAACAGCCGTGAATGGGCAGACGAGCGAGTAGAATTAGTTCGCATCAACTGAAACAACGAACAGCATCAGCAGTAGCATGTAAGTCTCGTTTATTTCTAATTATATTTTTCTAATTATTTGTTTGCCAATATGTTCTTGGTATTTTCAACGAGCTAATTGTTTACGGATTATTTTGATTATTAAATTTGCTTCATCTGGTCGTCATGGCAGCAACCTCTTCAGCTAAAAGAGAAGGCTGTTTCCCGGGAATCGATTTTAGTCCTACACTTCCTTTCTACTGTGAAACATTGCAGTAAAGCTTCAATACTAAGGCGGAGCTTTTGCAGTATAAATTACAAAACATTTTGTATTTTTCCCTTTCTGCAGCGCTATATTTTGTTTCCTCGCTTCGCTATACTCTTTAAATCTATTTTAAAACTTCCACTGGACCAGAAATAAAAATGGGTCACTCAACGCTTGACCGGGGGGGTCAGTTTTCTTTGAAAATGATCCGACCTTTTATGGTTCTGCCGCTTGACATTTCGTCATCTCAATAAAGTGGAAGACGATTACATCTCTTATCTCTTATCGACATTAATTGGATTTTATCTATTTATTTTAATAAAAAGTTGATACCTGTCAGACATAACCGTGAGCGATTTGTTTAGGTAAATATTTTTTGTAAAACATTGAATAAACAAGTAAAGGGCCGCTATACTTCCATTGCTATATAAACTATAAGCAAAAAAATGAAACCTAGACGAGGTATGTAATCTATTTGATCCAGACGTTCTGAAATCAATAGACTGTGCCTTGTTTTAATGAAATTGAACCTATGTATTTGCGATAAAAAATTAAATTTAAAAAAAAAGAGAAAAAAAGAAATTGCAGGGGGTAAACCCATTAAAAAATATCCCTTAGTCTTATTCTTAGCTGTTCTGATTTGATTTGAAAGGAGAAGAAAAAATATTGGAAGTAAAAAATGTAATGTATTTATTTTTCCTTAACTTTCTTTTTATTTATTTTTATTTTTAAATTCTGAAGTTGAAAATTGAAAGATAAAAAATCTTGAAGAAAAAAAAAAACATTTTAGGTCAAACAAATGTGAAATTAATGATTCAATCAAAATAAATTTGCACAAATATCGGTAGTATTTATTTTTCCTGATCATTTGCCAAGATGGCCGACGAAATTTGACTGAAGGTAAAATAAAAGCATTTGGAGCTTGTGGTGCTGAAAAAGTAGTGAGACTTAAAATCACCCCACCCACACACGACTCGAGGGGGTTGACGGACGTAATCGATTATTTTATCGTGAATTTTGGTTGCCTAGCAACAACCTCTCGACATCTGGGATGAAAGTGTTAAGACCGAACTTTGACTGGTAATCGTTTGTTCGTGGCGTTTGTTTTCGTATCGTATTTGCCAGTAACGTAAAGCTTTTCAAGTGACAATTGACAGATGTTTCATTTATTGTATTTTGATAACACTTTCCCTTTGCAACTGACTTTCTTTGTGACAAAATTGCAAAATTTTGTTATTTATTAAATGTCACAAAGTCTTTTTTGTTCTTTTCTTTTTAAATATTAGAAATATTGTTGATGGAAGGAAAATAAGAAATGTTCAAGTAAAAGATGTTTTTGCAGAAATTTTACGTTGAGAAACTTTAGTGTGTAGCTAATCAGAATACTGACATACAAGTGTACTGTATGCACGACTTAGCAAATTCTGTAATGGAATTATGAATTTCACTGGCTTTAAGAAATCACACAGGCACTTTTAGATCTTTCAAACACTCAAAATGATCGGATTTGAAACGTTTCAACACAAATTCCACTCCACTCTCTGAAAATACCTCTTCACTTTCATCACATTTCCACTTTTTCTTTACGACCTATCGATTTTATAAAAAAAAATCCTACGGTTATAAAAATGAAAAAGAAAGTTTTCTTCCAGTTCAAAAGTTGAGTCGTTAACGATTGCTCCATCGTTATCGCAAAGTCTGGCTATTGACGTGTCAGCAAAATGTGGTTCCTCAATGTTATACAATACCTTAATGAATCTCGTAGGCTTTATTTTTTAAAAAAAATAAAAAAATTCCCTCCTATATGGGGTACCCTTGAAGGCTTTGATCATTAAAATGTGAATTTAATATTTTTTTCTTACAACTAGATAATGATTTTGTTTCAGCATTAAAATGCTTTGACATTGTGGTCACAAACGACAGTTAACACAAAAGCATAGAATCAAAGCATAAATATGTAAAACAGATCCATATATATTAACATTTGAGATGTGCTAAAATGAGCTCGCACACACCCTGGAAAAACAGATACTGTACAATTTTAATAAGCATTTATTGCTGCATCACAATTCATTTTTACGAGATTATTATTATTCAGCACTTTTTTATATTACTAAATACGAATGTTGCATTCTTATGAAGCTATTAAAGAATCCATTTTGCTATATATGACCAACACGGTCAATTTTATTCGTTATTAGTCAGGATGGATGTCCATAGTGAAACTGGAAGTGGATCGATATGTCGAAGTAGATTCGTTCAAGACATGTTGTTGCTTTTCTCCTTTTATACACGCAAGCAGGTACTCCTTTCACTCAGTCTCGTCTATCCATTACACTCCCTTGTCCAAAAAACATATACTTACGTATACAAACACGTAAAGACAAATTGACATCATCCTAGAATCAAAATTCCCATATGGGAATGTTTTTTGTGCTCATTTGTAATCGCTTTTCTTTTGTCTTTTTTATTAAGTTGAAGTCTGACGTTTCCCACCATGTTACTGGCCAATGCAACCATTAAGGGAATGACGAATGGGTCTCACGAGTTGGCCGATTACGGCGAATCAGTTCAGTGGAATAAAGTGGCAAAACTTCTCTTACTTTCCACCTTATCAGCAGTCGGAACCATTGGAAACATTTTCGCTATTTCCGCCGTCATGCTGGAAAATCAGCTGAAGAAAAGAGGTAAAAGATAAAGGATTGCACCCAACTGTGCTTTACTTAGAGAGAGGTAATTAAATTGCTACAGTTGAGTCATTACATTGATAAAAAAAATATATATTAGCATTTACGGGCTGAGCTAATGAATACTGACGTGATTAAACTACTATTGGCTGTAACAAGCGACGAAACTGTCGGGTTAAACAGATAATTCTGGTTAATCAGAATCTTGTCAATTCCTTGCACGCAACCATTTTACTTCCTCGGTAGCTTGAATTGCTTCTCAGGTCAACTCACACTAAAGGTCATTCATGGGACAAAGGAGTTGGAGAATCTCATTGGCCAGCTTGACTATCCGGTTTGACCTTTTTGTCCGTGGTTGGTAAGTAAAAGTTGGGAAACAAAGATTAGTTCTGACAAAACTACTCAGCAAAGAAAAATGCCTCGGTTGAATTTATTTTGATTTATTTTGATGTGTTTTGAATTCTGAATAATTAAATGTGTTGTTTCTGTTGCTCAGGCAACGTCTTCATCGTCAACTTGGCAATTGCAGACTTTGTGGTGTCGGCATTTGCAATTCCGGCATCCAGCATTAACATTCTTGCTGGAATTCGGAATAACATGACGATCTGTCCTTTCCAATGGTTGGCGGCCGTACTCTGCTGCCACGTGTCCGTCCTCAGCCTGGCCTTCATTGCTTGTGAAAATTATTGCCGAGTTTGTCGCCCTGAGATGCACAAACGTTTATTCACTAAAAACGTGATCATAGCTCTGGTGGCGTTCGCTTGGATCGTTTCCACCGTATGTATTTCACTACAGTTTGCTCTCGATCTAGGCCCGGATTATTGTCGGATGAAGTTTCGAGGTTATGTGCCGTACCATGCCACGGTCGGAATATTGCTTTTCGCTTTGCCCACACTCGTGGCCTTTATTTGCTACATAAAAGCTCTCGTAGAGGTGCGCGACGAGACGAAACTCGAGAGCAACGGGGCACCGTCATCACCTCAGCAACAAGACATGATAAAATCAGCGACAAACCTCATTAATTTCGAAAAAGACTATGCTTTATTAAAAACCAATCTTCTAGTGTTCACAATTTTTTTACTTTTCTGGCTGCCATTGGGAGTAACAATAGCACTTGGCGCAAGCGGTCGAGTAATCACTCGTCTTTTGTATGACAATTTATCATGGTTGGCACTGACCAACAGCTGTGTCAATTCCATCATTTACGGCCTGTCGAACAAACCATTTCGCTCGGCTTATAACAATCTTTTCCACTATTGCTGTTGTAAAACGTCCGTATCTTTTAATTCTCGTCGTCCACGAGCCGATCCTTCTTTACGTCCACATTCCGACGTTCGCGTCCACGTTTTTTCTGGTTATGGCAACATGGCTGTTCCTCCTAGTGCAAAAATGGATTCGAGTAAAACGGGCCGAATGACTAATACCAAAAGCAAATCAAGTAAACCCAAAGATATGTATGAACTATAAAAACCCGCATACGTACATCGTATTTTAATCAACCAGAGAATTTTCTTTTCTTTCGGATGAAGAAATCGGTTGTGTTTTCTGAACGAAACGACTTGCTGTGACATTGGTTGAAGATGAATGATCTTACCGCGAAATGTATGGTACAAGTAGTGATTAGATTAGCTTGGTTTGGAATAAATGAATCGTTAAGCAAGAGGTGCAGTGCAGGAAATCTTGCTGTTCATAAGAAGACAAAAGACTGCCATTCACTTTGGAAAGAGTTAAAATGAAATTGCTTTTTCTCCTTTACAAAAAAAAAACCGGAATGTTGTTCACTTTTGGGGGAAAAAAGGTTGTGAGTTTTTGTTGATTTCCACACATTTCCTATGATTAAAACGCTCTCAATTTACACACCAAGCAATTAAGACAACTGTTATTTGGTATCCATATGAGTGAGATGCTAGATAGAATTATTATGATTTATAAAATCCTTTTAAATTAGAAAATATGTATTTATATATGCACTTGTGATGTCATGTTGATTGTTTGCTTGTTTTTTAATTATAATTTTGATTTTTTAGTTCTATTTAAAGAGTCGAATCGATAAAATGAGAAATATTAAGTAAAAATGCTGCGCGTACAACTATGCTTGATAAGAAGGCCGTGAAACGTTAATTATATACATTTCAATTATACACGATTTTCAGTTTTTTAACTGTCAATATTTTTGGACAAAGTATATCTATATCTATATATTGGTTACCATAACGATAAACATTTTGCTCTTTAAAAAATATCTTTGTTGTTGATATTACATGTATATTTTGTACCGTCAGATGTATTTTTCCTGTTATACAAAACCATCAAACGAATGTTAAATAATGAATATCATATAGAGATAAATATTTGCGATTTTTAGTTCTGTTTTAGTCACTTTTTTTTTATTTCTCATAAGCGCAGCTTTAACAAAACTTACCGACTTGTGAAAGAAATGTACGGAATGTTGAGAAATTTACTTTTGGAGACCCCGTCCAGTCAATATTTGTTTCATTGTTTGTGAACCTCCATTTGAAAAAGAATTCGTTAAAACAAATATTTTAATTTGCTTGTTTTTTGCTTCCAGTGTGTGCCTCCTTTAAAATGGTGATAAGGAATTATAATCTGTTTAGTTTAGTTTCAATTCCGAGCCTCGTGGACGGTTTTAATGTCCTTGATTCATCTTTTATGTCAACTTTTGTATTGATAATATTGTATACTGATGTGGTAAAATATCATGTCAAATTTTAAATACTTTTGACATCATTTGTGGTGAATTTTTTTTTAGTAAAAAAAAGTATAAAAAAAAAAAAACTAAAAAAATCAAAACAAAAGTATGCATTAATTTGTACTAAATTGAGGGAAATTGAAAAAAACAGCAGTTTTGGATGCAAACCGAGATGAAAAGTTGTTATATTGAATTCCTCTAGTAAATAAAACATTTTCAAAAATAAAATAAAATAAAAATTATGTTTGTTAAGATAAAAATATCCAATATTATCAATTTCGGTATTAAAAAATTAAAACACCAGTACTATAATAGTATAAATTAGGAACATCTGAAAGCTAATTGTGTGAAATATTTATAATTGTTGTGTTGTAAATAAAGAATTTGTTACCCTTGTTTTGTTATATAGCATAGTTTTTGAACCACTAATGAAATAAACCATTTATTTCCTTGTGCCTGTTTAAGTTTGTATTTTTTACAAGTAATAATCAATAATTATACTAAAAGGTCATTCCATGTGTGCAGTATTGTTTGGAATGCTCAAATTACTTTGTTTAATTGAAAATTCATATCCACCAGATTGTAATTCCACAAAAATAAAACCTATCCAACATGCTATGACTAAAATAAGCATTAAAAATCCAGTCAAAAATGACAAATTTTGTTCTCTCGTCCAATGATTTTTTCGTTTAACTGACGGTAGAAAAAAAATAAAAATATATATATATTTTTCATTTTCTTTTTACAAGTGGTATTAAATGATGTTGCAACTTGCACCTTTTACAACATGATCCTCCAGAGTCGGTTGCAGCGAAGTTACTGCTTGCACTTGTGGAGTGGGTGACATATTTCCTTTTTCTGGCAATTTGTCAATAGAATTTTCATTATTGTTGAGGATGTATTGTTTTCTAATCCTAAACATACAAAAAGGTTATTTATTCCACAACATGCCAGTAGCCATTTTGCCAATTAGAAATAAAATGTGTTTGATCATGTGCAAGTAATTTGTTTGTTTTTCAAGGTTTTAAATCAACACGCCAAACATAAAATATAAAAGAAAACAATTTTATGTTTTTTTTTGGCGAAATGAGTGTTCAAATTATAGGAAAAAAAATACAATTTATCTTCAAGGGCACTTAGGCCATTAGTTGAATGCAGTTGGATGTTGAAATCACATTTATCAGGATTTCCACAAAAGTTAAGGACATATGGCATGTTTAAAAACTTCATCGGGAATTTATATACTCACATTTAACTTAAAACACTGCAGAGATGTCAGTCTCACCTAGCTCATAAGTTCAACAGCAAGCATTGTATAATCGGTTGTTTCGTCACAGCTATAAAATAAGCTGTAATTTAATTCTCATGGTGTTTAATAACATTCCGCACAAACGTTTGATTTTTCGAGTGGTATCAAAAATCGAAAAATTTAAGAATATTCCAACTAGGCGCTGTAAAAACGATTAAATCCAAACCATTTGTTTTTTTAAATTCAGTTCGAAAGTTTTATAAGAAATTGTGATTATTTTATACATTTATACTTTTATTTAAAATTTATACTTTACTTTTCCCCATCGTTTACTCATGCTCAGTCACGTACATCAGCGACAGCGAATCACCGTGGAGATCATAAAATTTAAAAAAAAAATTTCTCGGTTGTGGTAGAGTAAATTTATCTTCGTTTCTGGAATTTTCATTTAAAATATTTTTTTTATCGACACACAATTGCATAGACAAACTTTAACTATGAAAAAGCTTGTGCATAGACAGTAGATTTTAGTTTAAAAATATAGTTTACCACAAGAATTGGCTAAGAAATCAAACGTGTTATGGAAAAGGCTGTCTAAAAAATTGCAAAAAAGACCTTTGACATTCATATAAGTACGGCAGTTGACGAAATTTGTTTTCTAAAGACATTGAGATTTTATGTTCTGGTGCGTGGGGAGCTACGGGCCTCAGCTGTTGGAGAGTAGATATAATTTATTGCAATTTTATATATAAAAATAATTACGATCCATGGTAAAAAGTTGAGGAATTCTCAATATCATAGTTCTAGTCAACATTCACCAATCTACATTTTAATTCATGTCCATTATTTCTAATGAAAAAATTCTTTCCTTTCTAAGCGCGGCAAGAATGACCTAAATAAATAAAGAACAGCATCACAAGCCACATGAAATCTTCATTTAAAAACGGAATTATCGACCTAATCCATTTTCGCAATTAACCGAAACATTATTCACTAATCACCTAGGCAAACATCAAAATTTACCATCCACACGAGGATATTAATTCCCTTACTTCATGCCAAACATTTTAACTTCCTTCCAATTTTTATTTCTATTTTCAAACAACATTGAGTTTAAGTGAAGTTTACACAAATATTCCTGCGTATCTTTTAATCATGAGGAGTCAACATACGATATTATTCAACAAAATCAATTGCATCTACGGTACCCCATTTCATGGAATCAGCTGCAATTGGAAAGTGCAGTAAACATAGCAAAGTGCAGATAAATTTCGGCTCAGAGACACTGAGGTTGAAACCGGGTAACAGCAATTTCCAAGTACATTAAAGGTGTCGTCCACGTTTGAGGTGGGGTGGAAAGGATGAAACACAAGAGAGGAAACTGCCAAACGACGAAGATGATGATGTCGACGGGGACGATTTTTTATATTTCGTTACTAATCATTAATCTGCAAATGGTTCGACCAACGAATATCGTCGAAGAACAATATAATTCCAAAATGACAATGAAATTAAGGGTATGATTTTTCATCTCATGTCTTTTTATCTTTAAAATATTCCATTTTTTCCTTTCTTATTTTATTTAAATTATTTTCAATTTAAAAAATCCACAGGAGAAAAAGCAAGACAATCTTCTTCCGCTTTGCAAATCGTTGAATTCAGCGTGTGGTATTGCAGAAGATCGCATTTGGTATAAACCGCGTGTGACACTATTATGTCGATGCAGATACTCTGCATGTCCTTTGCAATTTTCTACAGGTCATAACAAGCAAACTATTTCGTACAATGGAAGAGCTCAATTTAAAGTAAAAATAGTTCTTCCTCATTTTTCTCGCTTTTTAAGCAAAAATACATTTTTTTTTTTGGTTTTAAAGTTTTGTTCAGATGTTACACAATTGCCGACGTGCATCAACCATCAAACAGCGCTCGTCAAAGAGGAGAACTCGGAAGATAGAGATATGACCAAAAAATATCGCTCGCTGGAAGCAAAGTGTTATTGCCCATATTACTTTTATCATTATGAGTATCTCAATTCGAATACATCATTCCTGAACAATGGCACTCAAGTCATAGAGCACTACAAATGTAAAAAGGTAAGTGGCATTAAGTTAGATACGCATTTTGAACCAATTTTTTGGAAAAGAAAGTAAAAGCATCGCTTAAAGCGCTGACGGCTTCCACACTTAAAAAATGATCATAGTGATTCAATTCATATGAAAAATACTTAATTTTTTGTAGAAATTCATATGAATAGAATAAAACAAGTAATGGTGAATAATTTTCTTCAGCTTAATCAGTGTAAAACTGGGGAATTTTGCGGTCACATCACTGAAGATACATTCCAGCCGTATTTCATTTGCAGTTGCCCACGTAACAACATGTGTCTCATTAAAGATAAACGAATATCAACCGTCAAAGAACTGCTTTACGATGGATATGCATATAAAGGAATTTGCACGGAAAACAAATAAAATATACAACTTTTTCATTTTCTCAAATAATTAATTTTTTTTTAAAAAACTTACTTACATTATTTTGTAGATTGGCACAGTTCTTTTATATTATTAAACAAGTGCTTGTAATAAACGAACATGTCGATCAGCATGTCCATTTTGTGATGCGACCCATATTATTCTAACAAATCTCAACACCCCCGACGAGCGCCCCCTGTTAACCAAGTTGCAAACTGCCGGGCCTTTTTGCAATCTAATAGGTATCTTACTGAAGACTGAAGACCGAGGTGAAGACCCTGTTCTGCGCAGTAAAATAAAACGCCGATGAGCCGATCGGTAAGTATACAATGATTGATGATCCAACTATTATATTACTGACATTATATTACTAAGCTCGATAATGTGTCAAAACCTGTACCTTTTAAGTGTGAGTGCAGTTGTTTTTGTCTTCTTGGGCTGCATGACTGGCCTGATCTGTGTTTTCAAGACCTGCCACCGTAGCCTTCGGTGCTTTTATGTGGTTTTTGTTTGATATGAAGATTTATTATGAATAATTGATTGTAATACCGTATATGTATATTTATTTAGACGAAGCCTTTACAAAGTGTTAAATACTTAAAATACTGAAAGCGTAGTTAGTTTAATGGTGTTGAAGCTGTGGGAATAGAAATTAAAGCAGCAATGTCAGTTTTGTAGTGCCTGACAAGTGCACTACCATTGTGCTACAAGTGACTTGCAGGGTGCCCTGGTAGGATTCGTGCATGAAAGTTGCTGCGTAGATTTGCAGCTGTATTTGTATTTGCCAGCATTCGGCATTCGGCACAATTTTTTTTGCAGAATATCTTAAAGCAGCTTTTTTGCTTCATCGTGCGCCTATAATAAATGGTAACGCTTTTTCAATTCTCACTTCAATTTTTAATTAAAATTTTCTTAAAAATAATCTTACTGTCTTTATGATTGGTGAGCTTTCTGGAATTTCAAGAACCTGTTTGAAAAACTCAACAGCTTCTGCCTTTTTATTTAATTTGACACAGCATTTCCCACACATCAAAAGCGCCATACTATAATTTTTATAAGATTCTGTTAAAAGAAAACGAATCAACTAACTTTAAGATGGTCAACCTCAAAATATTACCACCATCTAAATTTACAATAGTAGCGAAAGAAGATAGAAACTTAAGCTAGAACACGTGTACATGTTTATTTAATTTACTAAGCTTAGTGACAACTAAAATGCCACAAACTTCTAATTTCGTAATTAATACCAGAAGAAATACTGTTACTTTTATTACTCACTTTCCTTATCTTGTTCCAGTAATTTTTGAAAACTAGTGAATGCCTGGCAAAAAATAAATGAAGTTACTTGTTGAGTAAGACCATGGTTCCAAATATACCCTCAACTATACCATTTTCTATAACTATAACTCTAATTCAATTCCCATCCCTAATTTGAAATCTTATTTCTAACTCTAATCCTATTTGTAACCAAGTTTTTTTCATATAATTCGGTATTCCAATTTGTTATTTTTAGCTTTATTAAAAGCCTTTTAGCAATAGTCTTCAATTTCATAAGTCTGAAATGACTTTTTCTGTGCAGTGAAGATGCAGTTCCACAAAGTGCAATTTCGCCTTTAGGACAAATCTATAGGTTAGAAAAGAGGCCAAGCCTCTTACTTGAGCCTTGTGAACAAATATATCTTTTTGCTGAGTCCTTTTAACCGTGGCAACGTAGAGAGAAATCATATCTGATATCTCCAGCAGACAAAAGATACATAATGGTAGTAAAAAGATTGAATGCATCTATGTACAATTGTGACGTTAATTTGGGTTTGGAAAAGCCAATTAACATGTTTCACAAAGACATTTTATCTTTAGTAATTTGCAATAAAGATAACATCACGTTGTTCTTCAATTGGTTTGTTTGCACCCGTACGAGCGGGTTTAATTTAACGATTCGTTGATAACACACTTGAGATCAGATATAACCGTGCTGTTGAAATAGCTTAGTTACCGGTAGCTATCATTTAAGAAATCAAAGAAGAAAATAAATCTGCTTACCTCTTCAAAAGTAGATTCTAATGGTGTTGAAAAAACAAGAGCAGTGACTTTTTTTATTGCCCAAGGTAAGTCAGCTATGTTGTAATGCCTATGAATAATTAATAATAAAATATTTTCTTTGAACTCATGTTAGTGTAAGTTAAATCTTACATACAACCCAATGTATACAAGGTGTGGGGGTCTGCTGGATTAAGTTCTGCAGCTCTCTGTGGACAAAATATTCTCATTTTATTATATTTCTTTGTTTTGTTTTGTGTAACAATCAGCAACAATACCCACCATTATATGTTTTTTGACATTAACTGATTGTTCCACTCGAGCTTTTATACTGATGTTTTTATAATGAGCATCTAAAAGAGCTGCCATCATCTGTTGCAAATTGAAAGAATGTGGCTGCATATACATAATTTTTAATGTTTAATAAGTCTTTACTTTGTGGACTTCGGGATTATTTTCATTAATTTCGAGGGCCTTTGTTATCACAGATAATCCTTCTGCGTACATTCGTTTAGCACTTTCTGAATTTGGCGAGGGGTGGAAGAAAGCTACGTCATGCATAGCTTGAGCCAATCGCCATAATATTTCGTCGTTCTCTTCATTCTGTCCACACATTAAATGTTTTATAGTTGTAAGTAAGATCTACATAATTATGGAATTTAAGTCACTTTGTGAGGCGTCAATAACTTGACCACTTTTGCATATTCATGATTTTGCAATAAAATGTCCGTTTCTTCAATCAGTGATTCGCTCATGCTAATAAACGTTTAGTAAAGTAAATGGAGAGCATAACTTTATATTATTTAAAATAGTTTGGTACAAAATCATACCTTAGAGACGATATTCAACGGTGGCAATGAGTTAGGTTTAGAAAAAAGTGAAAACTCGCTGTTTCGTTTGCGGTGGGAGAATGCCGAAACATATGATTTAAAAAAACCAAAACTATTGATTAACAGCTGGCAGTTATCAAAATTCAAATCATTTAAAGATAAGTATTCAAGTGATTTTTCCGGCACGTGCACTTTTTGTTCATATTCACGTGTTGGTCAATCGGTTCGAAATAGGATTACAGACTATTAACTATAAACCAGTTTTGAGTTCGATGTACTGTCTTCTATACTTTTAGAACTCGGTGTTTTGGAACTTGTAAAGAACGAACCGATTCCAGTGCTTAGAATAATAATTACTACTTGTGAGCGACCAAAACCTGAATCTATATCTATTTTTATTACTATTATTGTTACAACCTTAAAAAATTGTAATCATGGAAGTATTTGCAATTATTTTTACTGATTTACAAAATAATGGTAAATTCATACCTTTAGGAAAACCTTTAAAAAGAACCAAATACTAAAAGATTAAGCACTAATGCGTAAATAGATATAAGAAGCCTGACAATTTAAGAAAATTTCCCCGAATTACTCAAGAAAGTAGTTCGAATTTCGAATAAAAGTCGTGATGATGAGGAATCAAACTGCAAATCTTATGTTTGTGGTGGCTGACAACAACTTGCTGCCAAGTGCACAAACATTTGCAGAGGCTTTTTGCAACTGACAAGCCCCAATGCACACGACCCGAAGGTGCGGACAGCACAGTATTGTTACTTGTTACTAATGAAAGGTGCGTGGAGAGAGAGAAGTTGCAACTACTCTAGTCGATTTCCGTTCCAAAACCAATCTGGCATTTGATAGTATTTGGCATTTTTTAAATGCTTTATCGATACAAGGTATCTTTCTAAAAAAACCAGAGTAGATTATTCCATATCTTGGAGCAACTTTACTGCTTCAGCATGTGCCTGTAATTGATAAAAACTTGGAAAATTGTCACTCAAACGTCAAATTTGTCAAAAATAATCATACTGTTTTTTCGATTGTTGTTTCTTGTGGCGTTTCAAGGACTTGCTTGAAAAATTCAATAGCTTCCGATTTTCTATCTAACTTGATGCAGCTTTTACCACACATCAGAATTGCCATACTACGATTTTTATATGATTCTGTTAGAAGAAAACATGTACAATACAGTACGTCACTAAAACAAACTTAAATGTTTAACTTTTTATGTATTCTAAAATTACAACAAAAACACCGAAAAATTAAAAATTGAATTCCTTACTTGCTTCATCTACTTCCAGTACGTTTTTAAAATCAATGAATGCCTGACAAAAAAAAATAAAAATTCATTTAAAAATTATGTATTCTCTATCCGATTAATCTAATCAACTGCAACATCTAATATCAACAGAAGAGTACATTTTTTTTACTTGCTTTCTTATTCATTAGTTAGTATTGTGACATAATTCTAAATCAGTAAAGACATACAGCAATATCTTAATCAAACATCAACAGTCCACATCCTGGAGGAATTAGGACTGGGAATACTCTTCTTGCCAAAACTTTGATCAATTTATTGATCTGTTGATATTATGTGATTGTGTACCCTTATTGATTCAACAAACTAAATTAAACTGCGCTAACAAATAGACCACCAACCTTTATGACCTTTTCCAATGATTAAATTAGTTTTTTAAATTAATAAACGACTTAATCTACCTGTTCAAATGACGCTTCTGATATCATTGAATAAAAAGCACCAATAATTTTTTTTACTGGCCAGGGTAAGTCAGACAGGTGGTAACTTCTATAATAAATCAATAACATTACGACATTTTCTCTGTAGCCATGTATTACTACAATTAAAGGATCTTACACACTGCCCATTGCATACCATATGTGGGGATCTTTAGGATTGAGCTCTGCAGCTCTCTAAAAAAGATTTAAACTCAAAAAAATATATTTATTGTCTTGTCTATGGTTAAATACACACCATCATATGTTTTCTTATATTTTCCATTTGGCCCGCCCGAGCTCTTAAACCCATGGATTGGTAATGACCATCTAAATGGGCCGCCATCACCTGTAAGGAAATAAAAGAATCAGGTTAATTACTGTTGACTTTAACGTAATTTAACACTTAATTATTACTTTGTGAGCTTCGGGATTTTTTTCATTAATTTCGAGAGCTTTAGTTGCCAAACTCAATCCTTCTGCGTATAATCGTTTAACACTTTCCGAATTTGAATCAGAGTGAGTGTAAGCTAAGTCGTACATAGCTTGAGCCAATCGCCATAAAACTTCGTCGTTCTCTTCATTCTGTCCACATTAAATGATCTTTAGTGTGCGTTTATTACGAAATCTAATCTAAATCACTTTGTGAGGCCCCAATAACACGACAACCTTTGCATTTTCATCATTTTTCAGCAGCAAGTCCGCTTCTTCTAGCAATGCTTTGCTCATGCTAATAAAGGTTTAATAAACGTAACATTTAGAATAGATCATTATCTAAATAAATATAAACCCTACCTTATATAAAATAGAGCGTGAATGTGCCCACCAAATTGGAAGTTAGTTTCGCAATGATTTAGAAAAAAGTGAAAATGTGCTTGTATGAATTATTTGTGCTGAACGAAACAAAACAAAAGACAATCTAGTTCTATTCAATTCAAGTGCGAACAGCTGGTAGTGACTTAAGTGAACTAAAGAATATATATGCATGCCTACGATTGAATTTACAGATAAAAATATTAATGTTTTTATTTTTTCCAGCCAAGGTATATTTAATATTTAATATATATTATTATTTCTAGTGCTCATGTACAAGATGATATGCACAGAAAAAAAAATTTCCAGTTTGAATAAGCTTCAAGATAAATACAGTAGATATGCTGACTTCTGAATACCAAATAAATGATAGAACACATGGAGGGAACATTGTATTCCAACAACAAAGAACCAGATCTTCCTCGGTTTGTCTAATCAAAAATAGTTTAAACCACTATACGTAACGTGCAACAATTATTTTTTAATTATAAAATGAATACCATACAATTTGTTCACAATATTCTACACTTATTTTTAAAAATAAAACTCGACTGGCATCTAAAAATTACAAATGTATAATTGCCTGAACCGTTAAATTTACAAATAAAACCCTATCTATTCTTTATAATTTGACTCATAACTTCATAATTATTGACTAGTTGTAACTAAACAGTTACTTTCAATGAGGTTAGCAATTGAGTTGCTTCGTGATGGGCCTAAAATGAAAGGAACACAACTAAGAAATTGTTACTTATTATAAAAAGACTTTTACCTTTTTGTCGTCTTCTGTTCTCATAGGCAGGCCCACTGTTTCACGTAAATATTGAATCGCTTTATCTTGCTGATTTAATTTTATGTAACATTTGCCTATCATCAACAAATTCAGGCTATAAAACTTCGCCTCGACTACAATTTAAAAAGGTAATTTAAAAGATATATTTTTAAAGACAGTATTCAGCAACTATTACTGCTTTCAGCTTTAAGAAATGCATCAATGGCCTAAAATTGAAAAATAAAATTTAAATACTGAAGTAACTTTAACATTTTAAAACAAATTTATCAAATTTACCTCTTCGTAGCTGGAAGTCGGTGGTGTTGCAAATACCACTGAAGCAATCTGACGCTGATACCACGGAAAATCAGCGACTGAATAACACCACATGCCCAGAATGTAAAACGATGTCGGATCTAATGGGTTCAACTCCGTTGCTTTCTTGCAAAGTAAAAAATCAGATAAATTGTAATAAATGTTTCGTTTATCCTCCAAATTTCCACATACTGTGATATGAAATTTGACCTCTTCGGATTTTTGTATTCGAGCTTTAGTCCCTTCATATTCACTCACTACATCCAATAAAATTGCCATCCACTGAATTGAAAAATTATCTTAATTCTCAATAGCAATTATCTTAATTCGCAATAGCAATTGTCTAATTTAAATTGTCAATTCAAAACCTTATGACTTGCGAAATTGTTATCATTTATTTCCAAAGCTTTTTCAATCAGCGCCAACGCTTGTACATTTTTACTCCTCTTTTCGTCATTCGATTTCTCCAATTTAGCCATTTCAAACAAGCAACGGGCTAACCGCCATAAAATTTCATCGTTTTTATCATCCTGTAAACAGAATAAAACGCTTTAAAACACTAATTGTGAGAGATAAATGCACAAACAAATCACCTTAAATGGCAGGAGCAAATCGTGTGCCTTTTTGTATTCTGTATCATTGTATAGCAAATCTGTATCTTGAAGTAGAGTTGCCATATCGATTTTTTTCCTGCTCTCTGCTGATAAAAAAATTTTCTTATCATCTTTTGTGTTTTTAATAAATGTATATTACGACATTATGTCATTATTAATTATTACAATTGTTACTGACCAGTTGAAAGAAATTTTGGCGTTGCAAACACGACAGGAATTATAGTGTATTTGAAACCTAAGACACTAATATGTTCAAAAATAGGCAACCTTAATCTTTTTAGCTTTGCCTGCAATGAAAATAACGCAGTATTATTAACAGAAATTTGGCAACCACTGTAAAAATCATTTTTTATCCATATGTTTACGTGCTTCGTTGCTGAAAAAGAAAATTTGGTGGAAAAACAGTAAAATATACTAACTAAGTTTTCGGTTGTCACCGTCTTTAGAAGATCTCTGAGTCTGCAAACGGTATTTTTGTAAATATGTAACCGGCGGAAAGACAACCCAACTCCTGCCATGATTTACGCCGAAGTTTTAAATGGAGTTATGACGTCAGAACTTGTACCAAGAACCATTTTGCAGTGATAACTTATTACGAGTAATTCTGTCAACCACATTATTGTTTGCGATGATAGCCTACTATAACAACCAACAGTTATTCATTTTTAATAATAATAATAAAATTATAAAACATTTCATCTTTAAAAGTAAAGTTAGAAAAAAATCACGTGGAATGTAAGGTATATGACGTCATGATATTTATCGTCGCCATACTGGTAACCCTACTGACGATTGAAATATTTTAAATTTTGTTTTCCGCATTATTCTACTTTACGATGTCAAATAGTAGTGCATTACAAGTACGTTGATTTACTTCGAATTCTTAATAATGCCGTGACACGGTTTGAACTTAATTTGTTGTTTGCTAATTACCGAAAGCCCTTCCCTAATCAACCGGAATAAATAACTGCAATTCTGCGGATTTGCAGTTTTTAAAAATGTAATAATTTACCCGTAATTGTCTCAATTTGATTTTTATTTCTATTTTCAGAAAGCTATAGATCTTGTTCAAAAAGCAACCGAGGAAGACAAAAATAAAAATTTCGCCGAAGCACTTCGACTCTACGAACATGGCGTTGAATATTTCCTCCATTCTATAAAATGTAACAAAATTATTGAGTGAAATAAGCTCTTATATCGAATATTGTAATTAAAATTTCAGATGAAGCTCAGAACGAAAGAGCCAAGGAAAGTATTAGAGCAAAATGCGTTTCGTATTTAGACAGAGCAGAGAAATTGAAAGCATTTTTGAAGAAAGGAACATCGAAAAAACCAGTTAAAGCCGGAGAGAGTAGTTCGAAGTAACGTTCCTATTCAATATTTAATATTCACGTTGTGACAAACAAAATTTTACGTTTTAAATTAGGAAAAATAATGGAAACAGCGATAGTGACAGCGATTCGGACGATCCAGAGATGAAGAAGTTACAATCGCGATTAGGAGGTGATTTTTATTAATTTATGTACTGTAAAATGATAATATTAATATATTTTTAAATTATTTAGGTTCCGCGTTGATTGAAAGCCCTAATATCAAATGGGATGATGTCATTGGTTTGGAAGCTGCTAAAGAAGCTTTAAAAGAGGCTGTCATTCTTCCTATCAAATTTCCTCACTTATTTACGGGGAAAAGAACACCGTGGAAAGGAATCCTGCTCTATGGGGTGGGTGGGAATTTTCAAGTCAGGAGAGTTAATATAACGTTTTTATTTATTGTGAATTTATTGTTTAGCCTCCTGGTACTGGCAAATCCTACTTAGCGAAAGCAGTGGCAACAGAGGCGAACAATTCGAAGTTTTTCTCAGTTTCTTCCTCGGATTTAGTATCAAAATGGTTAGGAGAAAGTGAAAAGTAAATATCTCTTTTTAATTTAACTTTTTGAAAATATTTTATTAATTTTTTTTTCTTTCTTTTATTATAGATTAGTGAAAAATCTATTCCAGTTAGCGCGAGAAAACAAGCCAAGCATTATTTTCATTGATGAAATTGACTCCTTATGCAGTTCACGATCGGACAGCGAGTCTGAATCCGCCCGCCGAATTAAAACCGAGTTTTTAGTCCAAATGCAGGGCGTCGGCAATGACACTGAAGGCATATTAGTCCTTGGCGCCACAAATATTCCTTGGGTTTTAGATGCAGCTATTAGGCGAAGGTAAACTAATTGAAATTGAAGACAAAAATCAATTAATTTTTAAATTTAATTTTAAATTGTAGGTTTGAAAAGAGAATTTATATTCCACTGCCTGAAGAACCCTCTCGCACACAAATGTTTAAACTTCATTTAGGAAGTACGCCTCACAACTTACGAGAAGATGACTTCAAGATATTAGGAAAAAAAACCGAAGGGTAAAATTTAATATATAGCCAACTTAATTTAATGAATTTGACTATTTTATTTATTTATTTATTTATTTATTTATTTATTCATTTATTTAAGGTATTCCGGAGCTGATATCAGTATCGTAGTGAGAGATGCACTTATGCAACCCGTGAGAAAAGTGCAGACCGCAACGCATTTTCGTAGGGTTACAGGTGTGTCTCGCACCGACCCCAACACACTCGTCGACGATTTATTAACCCCTTGTTCACCTGGTTCTGCGGGAGCAATTGAAATGTCTTGGGTTGATGTACCGAGTGACAAACTATTGGAACCAGTAGTCTCCGCGGTAACTTTAATAAATACAGTTCTAGATGCAATAAATTGATTTTTTTGTTTTTCTTTTAGAGCGACATGCTGCGGTCATTAGCAACATCTAAGCCAACTGTAAACGATGAAGATCTTAAGAAACTTGTAACATTTACGAACGATTTTGGACAAGAAGGATAATAACACTTAATAATTATGGTTGTTGGATGCAAATATTGATTTAAATATTGATTTAATTATTGTTTAGTGCAAAACACGTTGGAATCATATTTTTCTGAAATGTCTTGTTTGATTTTATTCATTTTTTTTAAAAATGACCAATGAAATTGTATTGCTACTAAACTAGCAAACGTAAAATTGATACTGAATCACCAATCCTAAAATATCCAGGTGTGCAGTTGGAAGTGATTAATTTGATTCGAGCTCACAAAGTCATTTTTACTGATCATTTAATTTATATACTAATAATAAAGAAATTGAATTACAATGTAAACTACTTTTTTCTTTTTTGTAATTTTATGTGTTCAAGAAAAAAAAATTTAATGTTGGGTCCACTTGATCGTTTTCAAGTCTATTCCTTCCTGCACCATTTCCCATAAAGGACTGTAAAGAACATGAAATGTTTTAATTTTATATTTTAAGATAAAATAATGATATATTTAACCTCATTTCACGGAGTCTTTTTACGTGGTAAATGCATTTGTCAGCAGTGTAATCTAATTCAGCTTCAGTGGTGAACCGACCAATTCCAAACCTGATTGGAGAAAAATGTTAGCAAATAAAGACACACAATTTCTATATTTAACCTTATAGAAGAATGAGCAATATCTTCGTCTGCGCCAATGGCTCTCAAGACATACGATGGTTCCAAAGATGCTGATGTGCAAGCACTGAGTTAATTTTTACAAGTATTTAATACAAAATCTACACTTTTAGGGCGTTTTATTAATTACCTTCCGGACGATAACGCGACATGTTTCAATGCCATAAGCAAACTCTCACCTTCCACATATGCAAATGACAAATTAACACATCCGGGGTAAGTTTGATCCGTGTCTCCATTTTTGATGACGTGTGGAAGGTTTTTCATAATTTTATCGATAAAACGTTGCGCCAATTTTTGCACTCGTGCGTGATCGTACTGAAATAATTTATTTCAATTTAATTTAACTTTAAAAAGAAATTCTTCAAATTTTTTACCGCCATTTCTCTCGATGCGATTTCACAAGCAGCGCCCAAACCAACGACTAATGGAGTTGGAACGGTTCCACTTCTCATCCCACGTTCTTGGCCTCCACCATTCTGGATCGGCTGAACACGTACACGCGGACGTTTACGTACGTACAATGCACCAACCCCTTTTGGTCCGTAAATCTTATGACCACTGATTGACATTAAGTCAATATTCATCTCATTCACATTCAAAGGAATTTTTCCAACTGCTTGAGCAGCATCCGTATGAAAGAATACCTTCTTATTTCGACATATTTTACCTGAAAAAAGAGTTAAATTAAATAAATGACAAATGTCCTTCATACTTATAATGTGCCACATGTTTACCAATTTCATGCAACGGCTGTTTAACTCCAATTTCATTATTTACGGCCATTATTGAAACCACCGAAGTATCAGGCCGAATAGATTCCACTAACAACTATAAATAAAATATTAAAAAATTAATAATATTTATTTAGTCTCTGGTGGATCCAGGGGGATGGCCATGGGGGCAAAAACAATCATTTGTTGACCAAAAAAATTAAATTTTTGACCAAAAAGCATCTAATTTTGAATCAAAAATATTTAGTTTTTGTGAGAAGAATTGAACCAAAATGGCCAAAATGTTTTCTGGATCCGCTCCTGAGTTTAGTTATACGTCAATGTCAATCAATCCATTTGTTTGCACGGGTAAATAGGTGACTTCGTAGCCTTCGACTTGTAGATGTCTGCAGGAATCCAATACACATTTGTGTTCCTTTAAAGAAATAAAAGAAATTATTTAAGGAATTGTCTTATTAACTTCTTAATCGAATTAACCGTTTGTGTTGTGATGATGTGTTTTTTCGAACTTTGATAAAACCGAGCAACTCCTTTAACAGCAATGTTATTCGATTCTGTAGCTCCACTCGTAAAAATAATTTCTTTTGCTTCAGCACCAATTATCTTAGCAACTTGCTGTTAGAAGAACAAAAAATTATTACAAATTCAGTTGATAATTTAATTAACTCACATCTCTCGCTTTTTCCATTGCTTTTTCACTTTCCCAACCATACGCGTGAGATCTTGAGTGGGGGTTACCATAGTAACTTGTGAAAAAGGGTAACATGGCATCTAAAACTCGTGGATCCTAAATTTTAAAAAAAATTATCAAATTTTAATAAATCTTAAAAAATAAAAGATGTTTACCATGGGAGTTGTTGCTTGGGCGTCCAAATAAAGAGGTCGGCCAACGAATTCCTGTTCAGCCAAAATTCGGGTAAATTTTTGTGGTGTAGCTAAAAAAAACCAACATATAAAAAAAAAAAATGTAAATTGCTTATGCCCTAGGTTCTCAAACTGGGTGCCGCGGCAATAATCAAGAAAACAGATACAGCAGCAAACTTTCTGGGTCAAGTGATATGAGGGTAAAATAAACTAAACTTCCCATAAACATAAAGGAAATAATGAAAAATTCATCCAAACAGTTTCATTCATCGAATTAAAGACAACTGAGCATTAAATTTGCATTTTTCCTTCTTTTTTAGCGCGACAAGGGTGCCTCGGCGAAAAAAAGTTTGAGAACCGCTGGCTTATGTAATTAAATGAGATTAGCCATTGGTTTTTTCGATTATCACCTGTAGCCGGATTAACAGGAGCCGCTCGGGAAGATTGTTGTCGAATAGCATTTTGAATAAATTTAGAAAAGTCACTCAAATTTCTCAGCACTGTGAATTTAGACGGCACCATTATGATTAAATATAACGGGACACAATGACAACTGGAACAAACTACGATGCCAAT